>VKOC01017012.1:0-124520 GCA_009364415.1 Spea multiplicata
CATGCTCTCCCTCATTCAGACAATTCATCCACATATTAACTCATGCTCTCCCTTATCACTTTCTACCCCCTCTCCCTCCCTTATTGCTTTCTAACCCCTCTCCATCCTCTTTCCCTACTCGCTATCTACCCTCTCCCCCTTTGTAGTTCAGTCACCTTTAAGTCTTGTGGCAGGAGAACGAGGCTTCCTGCCCTTGTGGAGGAGACTGAGGGGGAGACTGCCCGAGACTTAAAGTCCCATTGCGGGACTGTCCTGGGCAATCCGTTGGGTGGTTCCAAATTCGGCGGGGGGGCAACAGGGGAGGGGCCCCCCCGCAGCGACGCCAGTGCTCCTAATTAATCCTTTACCTGATTTTTCTGCTATTTGACTAACTTTTTACGGTGCTGGGATTACTTTTAACAATAAGAATGGAGCCAGACTGGTTTTAAAAATGTCAATGATCAGGAACTAGACGTGGGCGCCGGCCAAGTCCTCGCGTTCATCTTCGTGTAAAGAAACAACTTCGTATACCACGAATACTCACCCGTTCCCGTGTTCGAGTATGCATGAACATTCTTTGTGTTAGTTTTTTTTTTCTTTGTTTTGAGTCGTCTTTTTTTTTTTAGCAAGGGTTTATACGGGGTTAAAGGATTTAAAGGTTCGTAACAGAGACTCTATTGGTCGCCACCAGGGGCCTCCCACCTGACATATTCGGTTTCAACAACGAAAACACACCATTCATATTCATTTTTATGGTCTCCGGAATACAAATGCACAAGTCTGTCAGGGACCATAACCGTAGTGATATAGTATCACCTCCTAACATCCTATTCTATCATAGTCTGATGAGTTGGCTGGGATTGGGGGTGAAGTAGTCTATTGACCTGCTGGATCTGAATCCCCATTTCCTCTGGCTTCCATAATCTGGCCCTTGGGGCTAGATGACCATTTGTTGCTCTGATGACTCAGAGTAATAATAGTCCACTATTCAATATAGATTGTTTTTGCTCTCTTATTGAACTATTCTAACACACAATTCAAATAAAATTAATATTCAGAATAATTTCAGCTGCAGTTATGTTGCTACTCTGTGTGTTTATGCCTTTTTCTTTCTTTTTCTAAGAGTGAATCATTATTGTTGTGCAAGGCTTTACCTTTAAATCGATAAATGTAAAAGAATTTGGTTTATAACTTAACACGGATCACATAACCCTTGACAGTGTGACAGAATGCACAGAACCAGAGGTGAAATAGTTTCACTCGCTATGTTAGCCACAGACTGAGGATAGCTAACAGGTACATCTGGGACTAATTCATTAAGGGTGTGGTTAGGGGACTGTAAAAGGCGGCTCTCATGTTGGACTGTTTGCCAAGCGACAGGAAACTCATACAGGGAAGTAAGTGTTATTGTTCGAGGGCCTGGTTTAGGTGGATACCTGCGGTAAGCGAGGCACATTGGTAGGCAAACAGCTTGGCCATAGTCAATCAAATCTCCAAGAGGTTTTGATTTGTTTGATATGTTGTAAAATACAACCACTGTATATGATGCCCTGATATCTGTATACTGAGTAAAATGCATAACAAAAACCTGCAGAGTTTAACAGCTGTTTGTGATTTTAATTGTGTTTAGTATAAATACCTGTGAATTGTGCTTCTGCAGTATATCGCATGGTCGAAGCCCTCAAAGGGCAAATTGCGTAGTGATATTGGAGTTATGCAATTTTTGTATTTGTAAGGATACTTGATCCAATTGAAAATGATTTGTTTCCGGTGAAATTGGAGCTGGTGAAACCTGTCTGGGGACATCTACTGCTGATTATAAACCAAAAGAAATCCAACTTTATTCCAACAACAAAGATCCAGTTTTTGGGACTGATAGTGGATTCCAACTCTTTGTTCCTCCATCTTCCACATTGAAAGATCAAGAGTGTGAGGAAATAAGTTTCCACCTTGCAAAAAAACCCCAACTTGTTCTTTTAGAATGGCTATGAGCATCCAGGGCACTCTAACAGCTTGTATCCCAGCAGTAAGCTGGTCCAGGGCACATTTAAGATCCCTCCAGTGGGACATCCTGAAGAACTGGTCAAGAAAAGAGGACTAAATTAGGGGAGGAATACAAGTCACTTCACCAAGGGTCGTCGTTTTCTACACCATCTGCGGATCACCCTTACCACTGATGCCTCCAAAATAGGCTTCTCGTCAGATGTTTCTTTAAAGCTATCATCATTCAAAGGCCCCCAGACTTTCTCATTTTCCTGCCTAGGATTTGACCGTGGTCCTCCAAGCCCTTAATTCGGAACCCTTTGAACCTCTGGAGGAACCCTTTGAACCCCTGGAGGAAGTCTCTTAAAACAGTGTTCCTAGTGGCGGTTACTTTGATTAGGAGGGTCGGCGAACTTCTGGCTCTTTACGCAGCTTCAGAATTTGCTATTTTTCATCAAGATAAGGTTGTCTTAACATCAAGCCCTCTTTTCTTCCTAAGATCCTCTCTAGATCCAATGTCAACCAACCGTTATTTTGCCTTCATTTTTCCCATCACCAACAACTCCAGAGGAAATTTTATGGCACAAATTGGACGTCCGAAGAGCTCTACGGATCTACATAGATCACATCTCATCTCTCTGCTCAACGGATCAGTTATTTGTTGGTTTGTTTCATCCTATGGGGGACTGGTGGTCTCTTATGTGATAAGGAGGAGGAGGAGGAGTTGGAAAGGGGGGAATTAACCCTTTATTTCTTTCAGGTCTTTGTCCCTAGGAAGAACAACACCCCTCTGTACTACCACTATATTAAGGAAAAAAGAATTTAAGGTGAGTAAAAAAATTCTGTTTTACATTATTTCTTGTTATTTTGTATCTGCTTGATCCTCTATATATTTTTTCTCGACGTTAGATAAGTTAATATGTAGGTTATTAAGATTTTTACCATTTTTCCTTTTAGTATAGGACTCAAGTTTAATCAGCAGACCTCTCATAAAACATTTAAATGTACACCATAGGATAAAGTCAGGCACATCCCCATTTAACTGCATACATTTTTGGGCTTGGATGGTAAGTTTTCTACATTAGGAGCATGACATCCGGATCAAGAACCTGAGCACTGGTCTCTTCCGCTTGCTCCCCCAAGTGCCTGGCGAGTTGATTAGGGAATACTTACAACAGAGATCCTGAACGGTGCCCTGTGCGTCTAACGCAGGGGGCTTTGAGTTGGGGGTGTCCTGGGATACTTCCTGCGGGGGTGAGTACAGCTCTTGTTGGAACCGAATGTTGTTGGACTTCACTGATGCACAGAGTGAAAAGGATAAGACCTGGGCCTTCATACACACACTACAGGTAAATTATAGCATTTAAATATCTGCTCCCTAGATGCCATTGGCACTAACTATACATCTTCATAACAAACGGCAGTTTCAGGGCTCTGTTAAGTATTTTACCGAGTGTAATCGACTCCACACCAACAGATAGGAAGAGGGGAGAGGAGACTCTGGAAAGGGTGACCAAGTGCTGTTCTATATTGAATTGGCCTACCTATATTACTTGACACCTTTGCGCACAGGGGAGACCTTTTCATCTAAATCACAGCGCAAGACCAACACATGCTGTACAATATATCCATTTGGGACTGTTTTTGATCAGAACCTTTTTTTCTCTCTTTTTAACATTTCTGAATGAGACCAACAACATTAAAATTTTTATTGTGACATTGGCACATCTATGAGCATCGGGGCAGGTGCAACTGATTGTTTATGCTCGATGACTTTTACTATAAGAGTTCTTGTAAATACCACCATCTTGTGGAAGTTTCGAGACATTGCGTTGATGTCACGTTGACTGTATCTTTCATTGAATATGTACAGCCATTGCGTTATCATACACGATAGAGACATTCTCTCCCAATGTCATTCATCGCAGATAGTGCTTGCGGATTCTTCTTCCACTGTCATTACTAAACATAAGGAAGTCTGAACCTTTATGCTTTATGGATATTGCTCCGTTAGTTTCTCTTAATCTGACATTTATCTTAAGCAGACCAACTTTCTTTCCTTTTTTTCTCACCACTGTTGGTACAAGGCTTAAAGCCTTGCCATCAAAAGGGCCAAATTGCCCTGACACCTGCCCTGCTGGTGCGCCCTTTCCCCCCCCTATTCTACACACACGAAACTACAAAACTTAGTGGCTATACAAACTTGGAACGGACTTAAGACTTGGAGAATTGCAGCCATAGGTACAATATCTGTGCCTAATAAATGTGCCAGAAACTATCAAGCCAGACAGAATCCCTGAATATTCCATATTCCAGGGATAGACCTCTGGTCATAGAGAGGGCACATAGGATGGGTCAAGAAAGGAATGACACTTATGTGATAATGCATCTCTTAAATTTCCTTGAAAGAATCCTATATGAATACAGAAAACGTTCGACTCCTATAAGGTATTCATTTTTCACCACAGGGAATTTAATCCACTGTGCAAACAGCTTTATGAGGAAAAAAGTAAAATCAGCATTTGGGGCAATCTCGCACCTATGACACATTATTATGTCCAGATACTGAAAAAGCTTTTGACCGGGTATGTTGGTCACACTTGTTCAGAATTATTACATTTCAACATTTCAACTAAATCTTCCAGACTTTAATTCAACAACTATACAATGATGCAACAACAAATATTTCTTCTAATGGGTTCACTGGTTTCCAATCTTTCTGCAATGCGGAGGGCTGTCCTCATTCGCCCATACTATTCAATCTGGCACTAGACCGTTGATTGTTCCTTCTTTCTCGAGGTATTCCAGGCATACAGATAGGCTTATATTATTTGAAGGTTTACGCCTTGGCAGACAATTTCCTTCTTTACATAATTTACCCACAAATTACTATACCTCGAATATTTAGCCCCTAGACAAATATAGGAACGTCACAGGATTTTGTATACAAAATCAAATCACAAGCTTTATGTTTTACCACACATAGGTGTCCACCACAAACACCTGACCTAGGGAATACAATGGGATACAAAATCCATTCAATACTTGGGTGTAAGGTTATCAGGGTTTTTGGGAATTCTGTTATAATCTGAATTATAAACCTGTCTTTGCTAAAATAATAAAGGAATTACAGAGCTGGCAAAACTTGCTTCTTTCATTCTTGGGTAGGCTAGCCCTTTAAAAATCGTAACTTTCCCTAAACTACTATATCTTATTTAATCACCCCTGCTAAAGGTTTTCAGGTTTCAGGTTTTTATTTGGAATAATACAAGACCCCTGGTAACTATGCTTGCTCTTCAATGGGATGAATAAAAAGTTTGCCTAAAACTACCCATAGAGCCTGGTTACAATGTATCAGCTTTATAACGCTATGTGGCGGACTGGACCTCATACTCGGACACAGTTGCTGAAACTCACCTTGAACAGCAATGCGGTCCTCACGTTGCATTACAGCCACTCCTTCACACTCCTTCACTTGCTCAACTCCTATCGCAAGTTAAAAACAGCCCACTCCTTTTGTCAACAATAGGAAACTGGTCAGCATCCATATGGATTTACAGTGGAAAACTTCTTTCTTTCATCCACTCAGGAAGGGGTCACCTTGGGACCCTTAAAAAGTTGGGCAGAAAAGGGAATAAGCACTCTGATCCCTTTTGTTGATTATTATAACTTACATTTTTTGTCTATATTCCCCATATAAGTGCCACGACCTTGATTGGTACTGTCCTAGCCAAGAAGACCATACTACAGCAATGGATACACACTGCACCCACTTCCATGCGTTTGTGTAATAACAAATTGTTTCACTTATTCAGAATGGACTGGCTAGAAGTGCCACTAAATAGGAAAATTGAGTGATAGAGATTCATTTACTAAACATTGTGGTTAAATCTTAAATAAATTATTAACCAACAATATTTGTTGGATGAAAAAAAGCCATCATATTAAGGCTCCTTTAAGATTAAAAATGTTAGATTTTGTCATATTTAAGATCTTTCAAGCTGTCTTAATGATCACGATGTCACAATGCTCGAATGACGATAAAGAAAAGATCAAACCAAGATTTAAAACCATCTTTTTTCACCATATTTAGGCTCTTTTACATCATATTTAAGATGTTTTAATGATTCCCTGATGATGTCACAATACCCCACTAATGATGTCATAAACAGAAGAACCTAGCTAGATTAAAATATATCTTTTCCATCAAATTTCGGGTCTTTTCAGACTAAAAAAATATATTTTATATCATATTTAAAATTATTTTCAGGTGTTTTTAATTATCCCCTGATATGACAGAAGGTCTAATTGTGATGTCATAAAGAAAAGATCAACACAAGATCTTTTACGTCATGAAAGCTATAAAGGATTTTAAAAAATATGAAACTATTCTAATAGAACCAGCTGACAAAGGAAGAGGTGTCATTTTAAATAGAAAGAAATATATAGAAGAAGCAATGAAACTTTGGTGATGTAGAGGTATACCAAAAACTAAATATAAAAAATAACTTATAAAAATACTAGATAAAGGTTAACTTTCAGGTATTATTACTAAAAATGAATATAATATATGATGATAGATTATCCTATGATTCCAATTTTTATTTCCTACCAAAAATACACAAGGACATAAAACCACCCCCAGATAGACCCATTGTTTCTGGTATTAATTCAATTACTTCAAGATTTTCTGAATATATCAATGTTTTATTACAACCTATAGTAGTTAACCAAAGACACAGGAGACATACTACGGATTTTAGAGAATATACAATAGCAAACCAATTATTTTAGTGATGTGCGATGTCAGTAGCTTATACTCTATTATAGAACGGATGTGAAGCGATAAATAATTTATTAAGCCAGGACAAAACCCTCCTAAAAGAACAAATTGACTTTACCATAGAGGGTATAAACATGATTCTCTCTCACAATTATTTTTGGTTTGAACATCAATTTTACCTACAATTGCGAAGCACAGCTATGGTCACTAGATTTGCCCCTAGCTATGCAAATTTATTTATGTCAACTTGGGAACATCTATTTGTATATCACCATTTAGGTCCAGAAGGAAGCCTAGTAGTATATAAGAGATACATAGATGATCTTTTTTTAATTTGGAATGGCCCTCTGGAAAGTCTGGATAAATACATAATTCCATTAAACGATAACCAACGGGGAATAAAACTTACCACATGCTATAGCTCTACAAAGGTAGACTTTCTTGATTTAATAATTTATATAGAAGATTCCACCATAAATTTAAATCTTTTTATGTGAATAACTATATTTTATTTGGACAGCTGCCACTATTTACGTTGACTCACTAATGTACTTAAAGGCCAATTTACTAGAACGAGAAAAAACTGCACCAATAAAATCCAATATGAAGTATAAGCAAAACGATTGAAAAGCTCTGTTATGGAAAAAAAAGTATCACCCTGAGGTCCTAGATATGATCATAGGAGAGGCAGCTAAAAAAAACCACATGATATACTATATCCTCGTAATGATAAAAGGAATGTACAAAAACATCAGCAATATAACATTAAACAACAACTTACCTGTCACTCAAAAACGTTATATATGTTTTACGTTGTCCATATAAGAATAGAAGAAGAACACTTGAGAAATATTTTAAAAAATGGTGTCCTCAATCACAGTGTGTCTTCACATTTTGCAATACCCCATAATGGAGAACCCTAGACATCTTGATTTTATAGGAATTTTAAAAAGAAATAGATTTTGGAGAGGTGACAACCTTATTAACCAATTGGGAAAGGTAGAAATGAAATGGATTTACGTCTTAAAAACGTTAATACCAACTGGATTAAAAATGTATTTTGAATTATTACGAACTTCATCTTTTTAGATAATATAACTAGTTGGTTGTATACGTTTTTCAGTTCTATTTACATATTTATACAGTTTTTTTTTCAGACTATTACTATATTTAAATAAATTGACTTTTTTGAGAGTTAATTCATTTTTGGGCTATACATATAAATATAATTAATATATATTCATTAAATAAATAAAACAGTTTCTCTGAACACATATAATAATCTATATCTATTTATTTATGAAAATATATATTTTAGGATCATTCCAAGAATACGATATATGTTGCAAAATGTTAGACTATGCTACTACAAGATTGTATTGTTGTTATTATTGTACTTTATTTATAAAGCGCTGAGAGATTCCGCAGCACTGTACAAAGATGAAAATGTTACAGAGAACGACAAGTACAATACAGCAATAGACATTCAAATACAAGAGGAATAAAGGGCCCTGTTCCCGCAGGAACTTACTTACTTACTTATATTATATTATCATATGTTACTATATGTACAATTTTGTCGAATTTTGCCTGATATATATACTGTTATATTCTAGGGTTAATGGCCAAGTGATGTGTAAATGGATGGATATGGTTTATTGTAATTTTTTACTATAATCAGACAGAAATTGTTTTTTATGCAAACAATATTTTTTATAAATTAATAATAAATAGTAAAGATTTTTTATTTAAATATAATATATATATACTTGTTTTTATATACAATTTCCTATATAAGGAAGGTATACTCTTCATCCATAACCACTTGGCATTGTATGAGAAACATGTAGGGAAGGGTTAATTTTACTAATTGGATACACGACATATAGAAGAACATTAACCCCAATTGAACATGCACCTGATGAAGCCGATTTGACAGGCGAAATGCATAGTGCTGTTCTACACCTTTTGGAACGTTGGAGACCCTGTTAGTGAGAGACGTCACACAAAGGAACCCGGGAATTACTGGCGCTTGGTCAAAAAACAGATAAATACCAACGAACTCTAGAAACAACTTTTTATCCTAGGAATTTGGCTTGTCCGACGCCTGTTTGTTGAATCCGTCTTGTAAGCATATTCATTTTACTCTCCAAACCCGATATGTTGCGCGATGTACTATTTGCTCTGTTTGTTTTACATGTAAATAAGTCATCTCTACCTAAAAGAAGATTTACAGAGATTTATATATGAGTATACAATTTTATAATTTGTATCACTGTTTCATTTAAATAATAATATACAATTTGAGTATTTGTATCACTTGGTGTTATAATACCTTTTTTGCATTTATATATTATTTAAACCTCACCTACTCTCACTTTTATTGATTATCCTTTAACTTTTGGGTGTGTGTAAGGGAGACTACCCTGAGTATTTGGTTTGTAGCTTTTTTTGCTTTTATATAAGCGCTTTATTTCACATTTATATAAAACTCCATGACTGCATTATGATGGCCCGGGGTTAATAGGTGCTGTGCATAATAATTGTTCTGACCATCCGAGGTGAATAAGTGTCGCTTATATCAATTAATGTTTGCGGTATGTATTTACTTTCTATACATGCGGTTTTTATTGTCTGTGCTTCATTCTCCCTCCGGTCCTACCCTATCTATGTGCCACATGCTCTGCCCACAAACTGACCCTCGTAGCCCGGACACCCTCGTGCCTTCTACAGACCTCCGGTCATAGTGGAGATCAGCCGGCACGGTTATCGCACGCGTGCCGGCTAGCTCGCGGTCCGTCCTGGAAAAAATTGGAACTGTTGCTCCCTTTGGGTCCCTTTCAGCAATCGAGTTGATTTTTGGACAGGATATCCTCAGGACCCCAAGCTATCCATCGGCACCCCAGGATCGCCGCCGCTCCTTCAGGATCATCCCGAGAATAAAGTTCTACGGACATTTTGGGGGCTCGGTGGCCTAAGGGAGGACACTCATTGTCCTTTTCTGGACAATCACAGCACCGTAACCGGCTCCGCCTTGACGAGCTGCAGTGCCACGAAGCTAAAGAGACCAGACCGGTTCCTGAGCTAGCGCTGGAAGCAATTAACCCTTTCTGTCCGGGCAGGAAGCATCGCAGAACCGACAGGCGTACCCAGCCTATCAGGCGTGTCCGTCACATGCATACCCTTAAAATAAAATAAGGGCATCCACAAACACAAAGTGGCACAGCGCAAGAGCAGAAATATTTGGGTCAACTGATGTCTCCTTGCTTCTCTCTTTTATGCTGAAAAAGTGGGAGATTAGGTGGGGGATAGTCACAAATTATTTGACACCCCCTGCTTCCTAGTTCCACCTCTAGTTTTGTCCTGGACATTATTCTGGATTAGTCGCAGTACATTTTAATAATGCAATTGCTTAAAACACTTAATATTCCATAATATGTTTCTAGTATGTGGAAGAACTTCACGGTTTGATGGACGTCTTTGTAATTTTTTATATTTTACTTTATAAGTTGTGCATGAACAAAAAAGAAAAGTATGTCTGCCAGAAAAAATGTGATTATGTACATTTGTGAAATAGGTGTTTTTCTAATAAAGGGTTATACATGAGTTTAATCGTGTATACATTGAGTTATATAATTAGAAATATACTTTTTTATTTTTTAAAGTATTCACAATCCTTTGTACTCTGACAAGTCCACACTAGTGACACTGTGACTTAGAAGACTTGCTTTCAGATTTGCTTTCATTTTTTCATCTGTAAATGGGGAACTGAAAGCCAAAACCACATTACTTTACATCATAACTTGGAATAGATGAACTGCCAGTTTAGTTCCTTACAAGAAAGAAAAGGTAAGCCTATCAACATTATATAATTTCAGATTTGTATTTTATATATAAGCGCAGCTTTTGTGTAAGATGAATTATTACATTTTCATAACACAAACACTGGGGTTTTTTTAAACAAGAGAAAGCTATGTCCAATACACGAAATGTATTTTTTTTCTGTTGCACTTCCTGGTTTTGTCTCTGAACAGTTTCTGTATAATATAATGACTCAGATTGTAATATTGTGAATTAGAAGATTGGTGGCAATTTCCCATGTATTTTAAGGGTTTATTTAGTATATGAAATGGTTACAAAAGGTTTTCCATCCAAGTAGACACGTGATTTATTTTTTTTCATTATTGTTACAATATTATTACTGTATATTTATAAAAGGTAAATCTTTATGACCATGTATAATACAAACATTCTATTCACTAAAGAGGAAGTTTGCAAAACAGTTGAACATTTCAGCTTCTTGATATCACTGGCAAGGGCAGAACCCAGTAAGCCTCTCCATCAGATATTATGGAGTTGTCCATGAATGATGCCTAGGTAATGTACATACCTATGAACTTCCCAGAGTTGACTTCCCAGAGTCATTCTGGCACCTGACATGGGTGCAATGGAAGATTCTAGAAAGCATTGATCAATGGCTGCACTGGGGTTCCAAATGTATAGAAACTACTTGCCATCTGTGTGGGAACAAAGAGGTTTCTTGCCTGGGTCACTATTTGGTTGAGGACCAGTCCTGGTCCTGAACCTCTTTGAACATACTATGGAAATATGTCACTGTGTTTTAGTTATGCAGAATGCAGAACATCAGTTTGTAGTATTTCGGGTTTGGAGACTCTCACCTTATCCCAGCAAATAAACACTATTCATTTAAGACAATTTGCAACAGGAATCACATTTAAATAAAGATTTTTTTTCATTTTATATACAGTACTGTGCAAAGGCTTTGGGCAGTTTGGGAAAATGCTGTAAAGTAAGAACGCTTTCACAAGTTTATTTTCATCATTAAAAAAAAAATGCAAAGTGAGTGAAAAGGAGAAAATTCTTAATCAAATCAAAATTTGGTGTGGCCACCCTTTGCCTTCAAAACAACATCAATTTGTCTACATAGGCATGTACAAGATTTTTTAAGGAACTTGAAAGGTAGGTTGTTCTAAACATTTTGGAAAACGAACCACAGTTCTTCTCTGGATTTAGGAGGCCTCAGATGCTTCTCTTTCTTAGTGTAACCCCAGGCAATACATAAATCCCAGGAATTTCCGATGACGTGAAGATCACACCATGACTTCCATAAATTCTTATTCTTCTTTACGCTGAAGATAATTGACATGCTCTGGTCCTGTAGCATAAAATGCCGCATGTTTAATAGCCATTCATGTAAACAAACAACATGTAAAAATAAATAATGACATTGATTGACTTAACTTAATTTATAACCATATTTGTTGATGTTATTAAGGATGTTATTTGACTTTTGTGGTTCTGACATTGGGGGTTGGGAGTGAAAGAAGGGTTTGAGTCTGAAAAGGAAAATAAAGAAGTAGAGCACAAACATAATTGTTGAAAATGCCTATTAATCTGGAGAAGTATGACAGCCCTCATCCCTTTATTGTTTGCCCTTAATAATAAGGTCATACTAATAATAAATGGTAAAGTCTCCATTCATTTTTATGTTTGCTCCAGTGTTTTGATGAATTTAAGTTATTCATAGCGCCTATATTTTCATATCATAGTGGAATATAATAGTTGTTATATTTATGTTTTTCTTTTTAGATGAATTTGAAAATAGCAAGAAACAAGACTTGCAAGAGGCAGATCATACCAAACCCAAGAGGACACAGAGCTTCGAAAACAGCCTGCCTGCTTGCTGTAATGTGCATTATCGTTCTGTACATTTTTGGAATTGGAAATTACACCATTGTTCAGGTTGTATACAGCACAGCAATGTCTTTACTTCTGGTCAAGAGCTGGTATTTTGTAAAAAATATATGTGAGTTTTTTGAAGAAGTTTCACACGTGGATACCAGGTAACTATTAACAAAATGTAATGTACTACAAAGAAATAGATCGTAGTGTTTATTATTCCAAGAACATACTGCAAACTATGTGATATGGTTAACCAAGGACCCATTTGTGACATTTAAATTCAAATTAATGTGTAAATGTTGTTGCTTTCTATACAAGGGTTCTACTTTCACTTTAGGTTATTTTTTTTACTGTGTGGCTGTCATGCCCAAGTGCTAAGGACATTCTAGATTTTCATGGTGTGTTTCAAATTTAGAGCTGCTCACAAATGCTTGTTCTTGAAAATGAGTTGAACAAGACCCATGTGTCAGGTTTGTGGTAACAGGCAGAAAAATTACAGTAAAATATATGTATTAATAATATATTGCTCTCTGCCCCAAATGGTTTGTTTCATGCGAAAGTTACTAAATGAATTGTTAACGGGGTGTATGTATGTCTCAACATCATTAATAATTGATAAAGACCTCATTGTAAGGTCCAAACCTTGTTGTCCTTCTCCTTCAATAAATCTGCCTGAGCTGGAACCCTTGAATGCCTGGAGCCTTTTTTCTATTTTAATCAACATCATTAAAGACACATTAGACATACTTTAAAAGTGCTTTAAAGAATGATCTCTTTGGGTGTCTGCAAACACCATGATGTCTTCTTTTGTATTATGGTTATGCGCTATGTATTTGGTTCCCAACTGTAAAATATATAGGGCCCACCACCAAAGGCTTTAACCATACCCTATTAGAAATAAAGATGGCCCTGCAACCAGCTCATTAAAGTCACCAGTAGTAATTTAAATTAAAACTATAGACACACTGACAGGAAGACAATAGATAACACTGTTTGTAAATATTAAAACAAATAAGAGCATGGATTAACAAAACTGTGTACTGGTAATAACAATGTGGTGATCAAGCAAAGCACAAAGTCTGTATTGAGGAATATACTCAATTGAGGAATATTACCATGGTAAGATATAAAGCTGCAGAAAAGGGCCATAATCCTGGTTTTTTTTTACTAAAACGTCACATTTTATGAAACTGTTAAAAGGAAAAACTAGGAGTGATCAGTATGGTTGAACCACATAGCTAGGAGAGTATCAAAATGATGAATTGGTTTTGGATAAGATGGCAGTAACAATGTCTGTGATTTTAGTTGTGAAAGTTGAAAACTAACAAAGCCTTACTAATATGTAATTCCTGCTCTTCCTGCAGCGTTGGCTTCCAAGAACATTTCTGAACTTTCATCTAATTGAGCTGCTCAGTTACCGAGATTTTTTATTCAGTAGTATTTTAAATTAAAATAAAGTAAAAATACAAGAATATTGTTTACCGTATTTCAATTGTGTGTCCACTGCTTTTTTGTTTATAAATAGGATATTAACATAAGTTTGTTTTTTTTCTAGGTACAATGGTGACCTTGGGAGAGTTTTTATAGCGAGTTTCAACACAAAACATTTGCCTTTTGTGATTGTATCTTCTATTTTGTGTTGCATATTTTATGAAGAGGAATTGTTGCCCAGTTTTCCAAGAGTAGTCTCATTTCTCCTCTTTCTTCTATCAAATATTTTAGCCTGGCTTCTTGGGATTCAGGTAAATACATCTTTAACACACTATTGTAGTTAGTAGTAAAAATATTTTTTTTACAGATGCAAATTTAACAGATTTAGTGTCATAGTTCAACCAAATCTTTTATTTTATGGACGATTTGTCAGAGAGGTGTATTCTTAAAATTTTTGCAACTGTCCCTTTTTGCCCTACCTTAATCTACGCCACTTAACAAAATATTCTGGTGTTTCTGTTTTATCTACAATAGATTCATGTTCTCATTTTGTGTGTATTATTCATGTTTGCATCTAAATGGCTGGAAATAATCATGGCACAAACATAAGCCAGTGACCATAATTGAGAACTTCTCAGAGTTGGCTACCCAGATCTTTATAGGAATTAGGTGGAGATTAGGCAATCCCTTGACATGTGTGTTGTGCTGAACACTGTGAAGAGCTGAGGTATGATGTCATATTCTTGGGTTCCTGCTAGCAATACATAAATTATGGCCTCAATGTTTAGTATACACTGATCACCTACACCTTCTGCTGGTCTGTGGTTGGGGGAAGTCCCAAAGGAAGTTAAAAGTACTGGTCAACCTGCTAGTGGGGATACAGCTTATGGAGAAACCTAATACTGTGGTAGTGTACCTTGAATGGGACCATATTTAGTTTAAATGTTAGTAACCTAAGGGGTTAATGTGAGAACCACCTCTCTGGTTGGTCACCAATAAGTGTGCACAAGGTGGTGGAGGGGTTACAGGGCAAGTTTCTCATTGTATAAATTTACATGTTGTGTCTGTGTGTTATGGCCTCTTGGCTTTATTATTCCTATGTCACCCCTCCAATAAGTGAAATACAATAGGCAATACCTGGGTCATGCCCAGTGAGTGTACTTGACTCAGAGTTATGAGTGCATGGCATAGTTCCTGGATATCTATAGAGAGGTGTTGTAAGGCTATGCATTTTGTCCCTGAGATACCTATAATGATATGCTTATTTATCATCAGTTTTAACCATATAGTGTTTTGTGAGTTTAAATAAAAAAAATTAAGAAGATAATACTGTTTGCTCATTCTGGGTAGTTTAAAATCTGTCTGGTATATGCAATACTATATATTTAATGTTTTACCAAAGTCCTTGGTAAAATACTGTCATGTACTGTGTGACCAGTACAAGACCTGGGCGTGAAATAACCTTTAACTAAACTGCAAAAAGACTTTGACTGATTTTATGGCAGGTGCAAATTTTTCAGGCATAGAAAGGGAGTGTTAGTAGGCTCATACAATATGGGTCCACACAAACCTCAATGGGTATTTAGCAGGTCTTACCATACACAAACTTTTAATATAACAAATAACCTCCAAAAATAAACCACAAAACAAACAACTCCGATATATGTATCCTAAGCTTGTATTCCCTTGTTAATTTATTATTATTAATATTAATAAGCTTCAAGACTGTGGGATTTTCAGAAAAGACTTAGAGATTCAGAACCCTTAGTCGCCTACTGTACTCTTGAAGTCCATCTTTTAACATATTTTAGAAGTAAAATTAACTGCTCAAAAATTCCATATTTTTATTCATCTTTAATGTTGTAATTATGTTTGCAACATAGTAGTGTAGGCATGTTGCAATTGTATTGTTGGTACAATAAGGTAAACAATATAGCAGGGGCCCGCCGGACCACAAGGTGCGGCCTGCATGAGTGAGCAGGACCGGACTGGCCCACTGGGAAATTTTCCGGTCGGCCAGTCCGGTTTGTGGGCCGGCAGACCACATTCAAAGCGGCCGCCTAGCTGCAAAGTTCAAAGCAGCCGTCATGCGGCTTTGAACACGTGACATTCGAGGGGGCGGGCCCACAGAAGGTGTTCCTTGTGGCAAGGATAGGGTCATCACATCGAAGGAGAGCAGGAAAAAATAAAAAACAAAAATGTAAGTATTACCAATGGACATGATAAAAGTGTAATTTCTGCTAGCTTTTGCTACTGTGGCTGATATGTGTGGCTGATACTGTGGCATGAATATGCATGTGATAGCATGGATGTGTAAGTAGGGAGGCAGGGCACAGGGAGTGTCATTGCTATATTAAATATATATGATTACTAACAGCAATCACACTCCTATAATGCCCTGGCATACCCAGATTCCAGCATGTACTGGCTGACTTGGCATGATAGGAGTGTAATTGCTAACAGCAATCACACTTCTATGATGCCGAGGATCCTGCATGTACTGGCTGCCTGGGCATGATAGGAGCGTGATTGCCGTTAGTACTCATATATATTTAATATAGCAATGACACTCCTATCATGCCCAAGCAGCCAATTCATGCACATAACCTACAGTCTCCCTGTGCCCTGCCCCCCCTACTTACACATCCATGCTATCACATGCATATTCATTCATCACAAACATGAATTCCTTCATCAACGTATACTCATTTATACACCCTCCCCCACCCTTACCTGAACTGCAGATCTTCTGGTGCCACTTGCAGACATACACAGGGGCACTGTCTCCCTCTGCTCGCAGTCTGTTTGAACTTGTCTTGACTTGTCCAGGGGAGCAGGAACAAAGCGGAGTCACGTCCCCTCGCAAGAGACGCTGCTGAGCAACACAGAGGAATTTGGCAGGGCCCCTGTGGATGATTACTTTTGCTGGGGTTTTTTTGTTTCGGCATTTTGCCGATAATGCTATTTTCGGCCACCGATATATCGGTGCATCCCTACTGTTTCGGTCTGTGTGTGCGTCTGGGTGTCGGTGTGGCAGAGCCTGTCTTGGTGTGTGTGTCTGGGTGTCGGTAAAGCTAAAAGGCTATATTTTCTCTGAGTGAAAAACGAGTGCGGCCCACACACACACACACACACATTTCTGATGCAGTGGCCCACTGCAGAAAAAACTTGGATACCCCTGCAATATAGGCTCCCTGGCAATTCCAAACTTGCTTAGGGGACGGGTGCATTCAACATGTCCATTGCTTTCTACTATTACCTTTGACTAGAGAACAGTTATATTAAGATGCAAACAGAATAATGTTTAATAATACTTTCTTGCATTTCTAGGATCCTACACCAGCGGTTATTTCTGAAATCACTGAAAATAAACAGTTGAATGTCGCACATGGGCTAGCATGGTCTTATTATATTGGATATTTAAACTTTGTTTTACCAGGTAATGATTGATCTACATATTGGTTAATTTATACAATGTCTTTTTGTTGCATTTAACATTTTAATCTGTGTTTTACAGCATTAAAAGATTCAATACAAAAATTTAACAATGAGAACAACAACTTACTTAAGTTTCCAGAAATATGCAAGTTGCATATCTTGATACCATTAAGCTGCAAGATGTATGGAGATTTAAAAGAGGCTGATGAAAATATAACATTTTTCAAAGTAATACCGCCACTTTATAAGGATCGTGCTGGAATCAAAGGACGTGTCTTTCAAAATAACGTGTATCGTATTTTGGATGAAGACCACAGGGTATTTTACATACTTTAATAATACTATTTTTTTAAAGTGTTTTTTAAGTCAATGAAAACAGAATACTGAACTTTTTAATTCTTTTTTATTCTTTCATTTTTACAACGCCCCAACAATTTTGAGAAAGCAGCTTGTACATTAAAAATAGCAACCTAGTAACTACAAACTTTATTTGCATTCAGGAGACCCCTTGGGAGACATTGGAGACTCAAGAAACCCTGGAACAACCGTGATTTTTATTCATACTCAGTTTGCTTGGTTTCTTGTAGTAGTGAGAAAAAAGTCACTAATTTGACTCAAAGTTCACTGGCATGGGTGTGCTAAATCAGCGCATAGCACTAGCTCATAAATTTAGGATCAGGAGCTACATTAGCTTAAGAATGCAAAAAATGCAGTTGAAGCATTTTCTCTACTCCATTTAATTCTAACTATATATTGTTATATTCAGGACAAGTCTATCACTCTCTCCAACTAACCTCTCTGCAAAAAACATCTTATTTTTATGCATGCTTTCCAATTTTGTTTTGGGCTGCTTAGGGTTGTTACCTCTGTTACTCTGTGGCATCTCTAGATTTCATATTTAGGGGGGCCACATGGGGAGACAGGGACCAAAGTAGGGGGGCCAATTATAAAATGCTACATATACACTCTATGTGTGTATGTGCTTATCTCTTTGAAGTAAGGGCCGTGATTGAAATATAATTTCAAAATAACAGCTGAACTGGCAGTTATTTTTAATTCTTTAATACTAGTAATAGCCTCTGCTTCCGATATATTTTAATATTAGCCCCTGCTTCCAATATATATATATATATATATATAAAAATATAGCCCTACAGCCAGCTTTTTATATTGAAAAAATTGGACCCCAGGAAAGCATTTCCTTAGGCTGCGCTCCACACTCCCTAGCATGCAATCACTCCCTCCGCTCCCGCAGCAAAAAACATATTTACCCCCGTAATCATCCCCAGAGTCCCTTTGTCCCCTCACTAACCCACAACACTCTTTTACTTATTCCCTGTAGTTCAGGTATAGATCAAATAAACAACACCTGTAAACAGCAGGTAATCTAAACGTAGGGTAACTGGATTCCATGGTTACTGCTCCAAGGTTACTTTATAAATATGTCCCTGTGGATAATATAAAGTTACTGGAATCAGGAAATTGGACTTCTGTCTTATATAACTCCTCTTTGGGCTACCTCTACTGCAAGCAGGGAGCATTCATCAGTACATTTGTTGTACTTGTTTAGTACATTCTAGTCATTGAGAGTAGTAGCATTCCTGGTCTTTAGTTAGGAAACACAATTGGCTGTTGGTACTTATACTTATCTCCAATAACTAAAATATCTGTTTACACCAATCTATTAAAAAAAGACTCATACATGCTTTAAAAATATGAATACAATTCTGGGGTTTGCCCTGCAAAAGCAACAAAAATGAAAAACATGCTTTTGTGCTACATACAATAGTTGATGATCATAAATTAACTTCTCTTTTTTTTTCTTAGCCATATTACTGTATTGTAGAGTATGCTACCCCACTGGCATCACTACATCAAATGTCAGATATTGCCAGTGCGGCCTTCAGTGCAGAAGATCGAATTCAACAAGCAAAACTTTTTTATCGCACTTTGAAGGACATCTTGGAAAATTCACTTGAATGCCGGAATAGCTTCAGATTAGTAATTTATGAAGGTAAGTGGATACATATTCAATGTTTCAGGTATCGTGTAAAGCAATATTTACATTTAGTGATGTAAAATTACAAGTTAGTTAAAGCCACCAAATGTACTTTTGTCCAAAAAAGCAAATTTTTCGTTATGATTATGAGTTGTAGGCCCTCATGATTCACTCAATACGTATATAAAGCATCTAATAAGTTGGCTCATATTTATTTTTCAAATTTAGAGCTGAAGGAGAACAGTAAACAGTAACTGACAGCAATAATTTTTCTCAGGAGCAACACAATCCTTGGGATGTTTTACTCTATTTAACATAAATAGGTGTTTTTTTGGAAGTAATTAAGAAGTTATAGTTATTAGAAAGAGTAAAGCTTTAACAATCTTTTTTTTCCATAACTTAATTGACTATCTATTAAGATCACAGTTTAATATCCCAGACAGCCTCATCAAAAACACATCTTGTATGTCAGTCTTCTAGCCACATTTCTTCTCATGGGAGGCTGGCACAATTTGTGCCTCCTTTTGTTTAATCATAATTCCTGGAGGATTTTCCCAGTGGAAATTCAGCTTTTCATTGGTAGCTGAGGTGAACATGTATTATAGGACATGATATGAAGAGCAGCAAGAGCTTCGGGGTGCAAAAACACAAGCACAAGTTTATCTTTTTTTTATTGAAGTCAGTAGCATACCTAGCGGGGGGGGGCCCAGATGCCGCTTGTCAGGGGGTGCCACGGGCTAGGGTGACCACATGTCCTGGATCCCTGGCAGCCTCCTCACCTTTTTTTTTTTTACACGGGGGAGAGAGAGGGGCACCAAGCACAGCTCAGCGTCTGGTGCGTGGCAAGCTTCCAGACACAATAACGTGTTATGAAGTAACTTTGCCAATAAGGGCGCTAAACCCAAGATAAGGAGCGCAAATATTTACGGGGGGGAGCAAAAAAAGGGGGAAAGGTAAATAGCGAGAATGAGTGAGAGAAGGAATGAATGTGTTGATGAATTGTCTGAATGAGGGAGATAATTAATGAGGTGGTGAGAATGCATTAATGAATTTGTAAATTTATGTGAATGAGAGAGAATAAATGATTGTGTGAATTAATTATGTGAATGAAAATGTGAATTAGTGAGTGATGTTTGTGTGTATGATAGATGTAAAATTGATTTGTGGAAAGGCAAAGATGGCACAAGTATGATGTTTGAGCCTTGGGGACCAAGATGACACAGGCAGGGTGTTTATGGGACAAAGATGGCACAGGCCGGGCTGTTTGGAGACGAAGTTGACTCATGCTGGGCTGTTTGGGGTAAATCCTATGTGTGTAATCTGGGTGCTGGTCAGGTTCTATGTGGGCAGTGTGGACGCCAAAGCTGGCTTTGCGTTGTGCAACCTATCAGCTATGCCTGTAGTTTTATCTCTTGCTATGTTTCCATACATTATTATTGTGTACTTGCAAATCCAGGATTTGTATGTCCAGGATATTCTATGCCTCTAGACATTAGCAGCAGATCCTTTAAGTCTTGTATATATAGTTTAGGGGAGAGAAGAGAAAGGGATTTAACAAAGTAAAGGCTTTTTTTGAAAGGCTTAGATGTAAGGTAAGGAAGTTCTACTTTATACAGAGGATAGTAGATAAATGTAACAGTCTCACAGTCTCTTCTTTGTGACAGGGCCATTATCCTGCTGAAAGAGGGCAATGCCATCAGGGAATACCGTGCCCATGAAAGGTTAAACATGGTCTGCAAAAATGCTTAGGTAGGTGGTATGTGTCAAAGTAACAGCCACATTAACGGCAGGATCCAAGGTTTGCCAGCAGAACATTGCCCAAAGCATCACACTGCCTCAGCCGGCTTGCCTTCTTTTCATAGAACACACGGCCCTGTACTGTAAGAAAATGTGATTCATCAGGCAAGGCTACCGTCCGTTCCGTTGCTCCGTGGTCCTTTTCTTATGCTCACATGCCCATTGTAGAAGCTTTCAGGGGTTAGCATAGGCATCCTGACTGGTCTGCGGATACGCAGTCCCATACACAACAAACTGTGATACACTGTGTGTTCCAACACCTCTCTATCAGAACATTAACTGTATACAGTAGCTTGTCTGTTGGATTTGACCACACAGGCCAGCCTTTGCCCTCCACGTGCATCATTGAGCCTTGCCCACCCATGACTCTGTCGCCAGTTCACCCCTTTTTCTTCCTTGGACCACTTTTGATAGCTACTGAACACTCCAGAACGGGAGCACCCCACAAGAGCTGCCTTTTTGGAGATGCTCTGAACCAGTTGTCTAGCCATCACAATTTGGCCCTAGTCAAAGTCGCTCAGGTCCTTACGCTTGCCGATTATTCCTGCTTCTAACACATCAACGTTGAGGATGAAATGTTCACTTGCTGCCTAATATATTGCACCCACTGACAGGTGGCATGATAACAAGTTATCACTATAATCACTGTTATTCACTTCAGCTGTCAGTGGCCATAATGCTATGGCTGATAGGTGTAAGCTGAATGAAAGAAAAACTATATTACAAATTAACTCCAAAGTATTCTGAATAACATAATACTAAATTATGTTTTATATTACATAACCAGAAGGTCATAACATACCCCCAAACCATAAGTGGACAAACTGGTCTCAAGGATATCTTCCTGGTTGAACCAAACATGGATAACTACCCCTAAACATCAGAATAACACTAAAGATTAATCTTCCATATCTGTACATAAATACCACACATGTGTGGTATGTCAGTGTTAAACAGATACCAGAGCCCCCAAAGCATTAGTTGCACAGGTGACCCAAAACTGTGTACCTTGTGAAACTAAATATCCTTTTGGGATGGATGCTTTCCTTCAACTTTTTTTTAATTACAGTTAAACCAGGAATGCATACCTCATCATTTAGGTAAACTAAACACCATAAAAACCCTGTTAAACTCCAAATGCTCTGAAAGCACATCACCTGAAGATTTAAAGTGACTTTTCTGCAAAAATGAATCTAGCGGTAACACAGAATTTCAGTGTTTTTTTCAGTACCTTTTAATGGCATTTTTATAAAAATGCTACACACTGGACTACCTGGAACAAATAAAAATAAACAGAACAAATTGGCCTCAGTAGAAATTCCAGTTTAACACTTACCTCATGATTTATAAATACCTAAAAGCACTTTGATGAGAATTTTAACAATTTCAATTACCTCTAGGTTGACCCTGAATCAAACACAGGATTTTGTACTTACATTTTTATGTATGTACTAGGTCAATACTCATACACATTTTGTTTCTTTTCTGCAAACATATATGTTTTGGTGACTTTACTTCTTCTGGGGGCTTAGAATTCATATTTTGCTGTTTTACTTATTGGTACTCTACCCAGCACAGCTGGTAATCGGCCCTTTGAGGCTGGTGCCAGAATAAGTAAAATACTGACAATGCAAAGCTCCCTCTTCAGCTGTCAACACTAAGGCCAGAAACAGCCATAGAGGGACAGTAAATTATTTCTTCCAGCAACCCTCCCCTTGTCTCTGTTTTGAGACGCCCTTTCCTTTCCACTCCCTCTGGTCTGCCCCAGCTCCTTTTGCTTTTGATCTGCTGGAGATTTTCTACTGAAGAGGAAACAAGTGTTTGTGATGGCTGGGTGTGGTGGGCATGTGGTGTGAGTTGTGATTAAGAGTGTTGGTATGAAGGAGTGAGGTCTGGATCACTACATAATAATAGGAGTCATGCTGTACCACTGTCTGGCAGTGTAGGGTTATGCAACATTAAGTGACTCAATCCCCTTGAAGGTTCTGCCCTTTTGTGGCCCCACCTTCACAGACCTACAACTATGGCTGGTATTTTTTGAGAAAAAGGTGTCAACCCTACTTTCAGAGATCAGACACTAATCAGTTAGCAATTATGTATTAGATTAAATGTTTTTTTTAAATATTCATGTTTATTAATAACATGTGTTTTTTGCCTTCTGACCTGGATGACCCCTCTCTCTATGACAAGTGTCACTGTTGTGGCCGTGGCCTGTTTTATGCAAAATTATGCTAATATTTAAATACACAATTTAGACAAAACACATCTAACAATACAACAATAAATTTGATTCAGGAATACAGTTAAATTATGTAAAGACGAATACCAACAGATGTTATGATATATATGATATACTTTATTAATACCTCTAGCGGTAAAAACAATATATCGAAAAAGGTTACCATAACAAAGTTACAGACAGTCAACAATTATATTCTAATAACATTGTAATAACATATGTACTTAACTTCAGAGAGTATCAGCATATCAAATGACTCCTTTGGTGTTCAGTTTCCAAAATGGCTCTAGATACCAGGTTCATATAAAAGACTTTAAAGGATTCTTTCAGTAGTTGTTATCTAATTCTTAGTTACAATACTAGGCACTAAACTAGTCCTAGCTTCTTGGCACTTAACTAGCCCAAGATGGAAGAGCAGCTTTCTATTTCATAATTTTTCTCTGGCAAACTTTCGCAGCTTCCGTAGCTTCTGCCATGCTGCTTCCTTCCTCTCCTTACAGTCCCTTCTGCCCCTCCCCCTTCTTCTTTGAGTTCCTGATATAGCCCACATGGCTTTTCATGTAGGTAGCCATTATCTATGATCTTAGATAAACAATAGATGTACACATCATCACTCATTCTCTAGTGCTACCTGGTGGTAGAGGTAATGCCCTTCTTAAACAATAGAACTAATTGGCATTGTAATGTATGCCACAGTTAGGGGAGTGGTTTATCCAAAGGGAGATACCGATATTGTGTCTGTGACGTGAATCACTAATAATGGACGACGCAATCCATGTCCACTACAGTCCCCTACGTTTAGAAGAGGGGTTGTCTACTGGCATAATGATGAGATCACTAGCACACCCCTGATTGACTATGCAAAAGATTCAAGTGCTGGAGAGCCTAGCTGACAGCAACTTAGCTAGGTTACATTTTTTATATTTCTATTATACTATATATTTGTATGTTTTAATGCTGGTACTTCATGGGAGCACCAGCGGTCACAAGCGCCACTGCAAGAGATTCTGCCTCTCACAAGGTGGTGTCATCCATTAAAAAAAATAAACAAGTTTCCAAGAGGGTCTCTCTCAACTCTCACTCACTGACCACTTTATTAGGTACATCTGTTTAATTGTTTAACACAAAATAGCTAACCAGCCAATCACATGGCAGCAACTCAATGCATTTAGGCATGTAGACGTGGTCAAGACAACTTGCTAAAGTTCACACGAGCATCAGAATGGTGAAGTGACTTTGAACATGGTATGGTTGTTGTGCCAGATGGGCTGGTCTGAGTATTTCAGAAACTGCTGATCTACTGGGATTTTCATACACAACCATCTCTAGGGTTTACAGAGAATGGTCAGAAAAAGAGAATATATCCAGTGAGCGCAGTTGTGTGGACAAAAATGCCTCGTTGATATAAGAGGTCAGAATGGATAGAATGGTTCGAGATGACTGTCAGGACCGGCGCTACGCTCCGTGTCTGGTTCTGACAATGACAGAAAGGCAACCGTAACTCAAATAACCACAAAACAACCAAGGTATGCAGAATACCATCTCTGAACGCACAACACATCAAACCTTGAACCAGATGGTCTACAGCAACAGAAGACCACACCAAGTACCACTCCTATAAGCCAAGAAAAGGAAACTGAGGCTACAGTTCTCACAGGCTCGCCAAAATTGGCCAATGGAAGACTGGAAGAACATTGCCTGGTCTTGATTTCAGTTCGACATTCAGATGGCATGGTCAGACTTTGGCGTAAACAACATGAAAGCATTGATCCATACTATCTTATATCAATGGTTTAGGCTGCTGGTGGTGTAATGGTGTGGAGGACATTTTCTTGGTACACTTTGGGCCCTTTAGTACCAATTGAGCATCGTTAAAACGCGACAGCCTACCTGAGTATTGTTGCTGACCATGTCCAAACCATTTATGACCACAGTGTACCCATCTTCTGATGGCTATTTCCAGTAGGATAATGCACCATGTGACAAAGCTCACATCATCTCAAACTGGTTTCTTGAACATAAAAATGAGTTCACTGTACTCCAATGGCCTCCACAGACACCAGATCTCAATCCAGTAGAGTACCTTTGGTATGTGGTGGAATGGGAGATTCACATCATGTATGTACAGCCGACAAATCTGCAGCAAATGCGTGATGCACATCATATATAGACCATAAAGACCTATTCATATAGACCAAAAACTCTGAGTAAAGTATGCCACGAAGAATGAGTGAGTGTATACATATATGTATTTTTATGACCAAGTCCAAATTAACAAAAAAATTCTCGCACGGTGGCCTTTTTACCTCCCAAATAACTTGACAAACCAATGCATGTAAGAGATCTTGTTGAACACACATTGAATTGTTGTTTGACAGTGGCATATACCAGGGCCGGTTAATTCATATTTGAATTAAAATATGTGTAAAAAACAATCAAAAAATTACTACCACAAAGCTTTACAAAGACTTGTGGCAGAATAAGTGCATGGAAAGAGTTAAAGTACTTGCATTTGAACTACCTTGGGGTGTCTGGTTTGATTGGTTGAATTGTATTGGCCAGCTTAAAAGATGTCCCAAATAGCACATGGGGCAGAATTACCAGATTTGGAAAAAATGGTTTGGAAATAACACAATTTGTAATTATTGCCCTATTACTTGCAAGAAATGGGTATTTGTAAACTCAATTTTTCACCATATTTTATACTTTTTTTTAGTAAGTTATATGATACAATCAAAACAATGACATCTAAAGAAAGCCCTTCTTGTCCTAAAAGTAACAATATATAACTTGTGTGAGTTAAGTAAATGAGCTAAATACGAGCTGTTGTCACAAAGGGGTTTAACAATGACATTTATTTTATTTCTTTCCAGATGATGAAGCACAGGAGCCACATATTTTATCCAAAGAAATACTGAAACATTTAAAACAGCAACATTCTGAAGAATATGACCTTATTCGGGAAAATTAACATTCATTGAAAGAAAATTGTGTTTTTAAAATTAACTATCTATGCAAAAAGACACTATTAAAAAAAAATAACTTTTGTACTTCTGCGCTTACTCATGCTCTTTGTGACTGTCCTCTGGACATAATTAAATTGTAGACATGTGCAAATGGACAAAAAAAAGATTTGGACACATTTTTTGGTTTGTTTTGGGGAGTCAATTTTTAATCCAATCCAGGAACAAAATTTGTTGCCCGGTGCCTACAGTCACTCTCACTAACTCTCGTTCACTCTCTTAGGCTCTCTAAATGTTTCCTTACTGTTTCTGCCGACCACTTGCGCTTCTGCAGCTTCTTCACCTTCTATATTTTATATTCTCTCTTATCTTCTGCTATCTTCATAACTTGACCGGTACTTCTGGCAAAATGGCTGCTCTTGCATCTTCTCCCTGATCCTCCAGTTGGGGGGGACGTAATAGAAAGTGCTGTCATTCTGCCCTAACTTGAACTTGGGGCAATCTCTCTGCCAACCACTTTCATTTTGTCAACCACTTCCGCATCTTCATTTTCTATTTTCTCTTCTATCTTCAATGCTTAACCTATTATTATTATTATTATGAATATGTGCTGAAGATCACAGAGAAATGTGCCAGGCTTAATGGTTTACATGTTACATTTGGGATACCTGTTAGTTGTTTAACCTCTGTGGTTACGTTAGGATATTATATTTTAGGGTAGCGGAGTGAGGCAACATTGGTTTTCTATTCAAGCAAATGTTTGTTAATTTTGGGAAATGTTGTGTTGTCCCCACAGCAGTAGCACAGACTAATATTTCATTCTAGTAGCTTGAGGTCCACAGAACCCCTGAAATTCTTGGTTTTATTTAATGTAAGAAAGTTTTACTTAATTTACTTTATTGAGAGGGTGGTCGATATGTGGAACAGCCTTTCAGCATAAGTAGCTTGAGGTCCAGACAACCCCTGCACTAATTTTCTATTTTACTATTATAAGTTGATCTTTTGGTTGCACTTTTTAAAGATATTATGAAAAGTTGAGTTTTAGAGTACTCAGAGATTCTTTCAGTATATATATCTCTGGCATTGTAATGGTTAACGTTATCCTTTTTTTCCTCCACTGTATGTCTTATATCTGTTTCCTGTGGAGTTTGAATTTGCTAATAAGCAGCATCTGTTAGATTTATTGTATTCATGAATGCATAACATACCCATTTTAAATATTAACCACATTTTCTGCAAATATTGCCAAAATGCCAATTGCAACTTGTTTAAGTTTGTCTGGCTCCAACAAAAGTAACATATTCTATGTAACTGGCAACCTTCCCATAAAGAGATGACTCAACTATAGTAGGCAAACGAATAAAAAAATCTTAGCAAAATTTCGGTGGTTTTAACACTTTTAATTGTTTTGTTGGGGGCCTGCCTCATTATATACGCACTAAATAGGCAAACTTTGTTAGAAACAAGTCTATTGTTTATATTTGTTGGTATAGCATTGTGGGCAATAAATGTTTTATTGTTTAAAGTCTATTTAATGTAATAGACTAGCACAGAACCCTGTACATGTCTACCTGCAGTCACTAGTGGCCACCCTTCCCTCTCAGGAGTACCTGTTACTAGTTATTCAGGACTGCTGAGCCACGTTGCCTGGATGTTAGTCCTCCCTTTAAATACCCGCTCTGCCCTCCATTCTGGGCCTTTACATTGCAGTGTATACTGACCCTGCTGTTGTCAGTGTCAGTGTCCTGTTCTACTGCTAGTAGTGTTCAGTTGGATTCCACCTGTTTTGTTCTGGCTTATCCTTTTTTTGCACAGAAAAAAGCAAGAAAATCATTAAAACATTGGATATTTCAAAACTCAGGACAAATAGTAGAATCTATTTTGCAGGTTTTTCATTAGCTTTTGTAGATGAGTAGAAGTTTCAAGTAAAAGTCAGAAAGAAGTCCCTTTTTCTCAATTACAAACTAATTACAAACTATTGTACCGCTAATGGCCTGGCACTGAAGAAGTTAATGTTAATGCTCATCTCCCACTTGCTGCTGTCATGTGGGAGAGGAGCATGGTAAGACATGTTACCGGCCATGCAGAACACTCCTCTCCCATTTGCTGCTGTCATGCAGCAGGAAAAGCAAAGGTTAGCTACTGGCCCGGCACTCACCCCGGCTACTGGCCCGGCAATGCACCCACCTCCATGTTTTTTCCACACACACACACTATAAATTAGGTATGAATTTACAGCTCCTGGTAAATCTTGAGTACAGTGCTACCCCCAGTGCATGGTTTTGTTGGGTTGTTAGGGGTTGTCATTCTAGCATGTGTTATTTGGGACATCTCTGAAGCTGGCCAATTTACTCCATCAACACATATTTGTGGTGAGTGAACATCCAGTGGGTCTGATATGTGCCAGACCGGAAAACGCCCCCCTTTCTAAGTAGGACAGGGGCCTATCTCTCATAAAGGAGAAGGAAGAGGTATAGGAAAGAGAGGATATAGATAATATAGTCTGAGGGGAACAGAAAGAGAGAACTGACGGGGGAAGCGAGAGGTAAAAGCCATAACCAAACCCCCTGAAGGAGATGTACTTAATATATTTCCTGAGACCCATTCCACATGTAAAGACTGTTTTCAGCCTGTATATTTATGGTAGAGGTAAAACAGGAGCAAATGTGCCTACAGCCAAAAAACACCCCCTTTGTAGGCAGGATAGGGACCTAAGGAGATGAACCAATGCTAAAATTAGAGTAGAGTAGGATTTATGAATAAAGGCTGTGTTACAACAGTGTTATCATTTGCGAGGCCTTTAAAGGCTCTTCTCAACTCCCATTCCGGGTTTGGGATGTGCGTCCAGGTGTAGTAGGGAAACCTCATTTTGTATGCCTGCTACATATAATTTGATCGTGATGGGGAAAGGTTGAGATTAGTGTGGCAGAAGGTGGCAAAAGATAGAACCAAATTCAGGGAGGTTTTATTTAAACGTCTTTAAACCCCTATCCTCTTCCCTACCAGCACATGAAACAACACTGAGTAGCTCTGCCGAAATGGCCCCCTCCCTCAAATGCTGGTATTTTCTCCACTTAAATTTTATTGAATTTTCAGTGAATGAGAAACAACATAAACATACGCGATGAGAAAGAATACAAAGCTTAATCATCGGCATCATAAAACAATACCACGTACATATGAATGGGTATGTAAGGCTAAATCCAAAATGCATAAGAACATGAAGTGACAACATCAATTGACAGAACGTACCAGGTACATTAGATAAAGGGGTACCTACGTTGATATGAATGAAGCACAAATCCCTCTCAGTGCAAAAGAATAACAGTAGGTATTCTGCTAAGGAAGGAGGGGGGGAGGAGAGAAAAAGGGGGTGTAAGAAGAAGCAGGGGGGTGTAAGAAGAGCAGACAAACACACTACAACGGATGAACAGCTTTCGGACCCCAAGCAGTACGCATATTGGGGAGACCTCGAAATGCGACGAGGTAAAACTGATCCCATCTGTCCCAGGTCGATTGAAAAATATGCAAAGTGCCCAGCGCTGAATGCGCCATGCATTCATATGTACGAGTAGTAGCTAAAGAGTAGAGGACCTCATGTAATGAAGGAGGCATCAAGTTTTTCCATTTCCTAGGGATGCAGCTTTTAGCTGCCAATAGAATGTGGATCAGAAGTTTACAACATGGAGCGTCTAAGCCGGGAGGGAGCATGTCTAGGAGGGCTACCGAAACGGACCTGTCAATCGGGACTGAGAGTAATGCATTGATAAGAGAGAAGACTTCCGACCAGAAATTTAATAACTGGGGACACTCCCACCATATATGAGCCATCGTGCCTTTTTGACCACAGAATCTCCAACATAGGGGAGACGTAGACTGGAAAATCCTTGATAGCTTGGAAGGGACATATTACCAGCGGGAAAGGACTTTACGGTCTGTCTCAAAGTGAGTAGCGTTCTTCGATACACCTCTTATTGCTTCAATGGCAGCATACCATTCCTGCTCTTCAAAGGAGCAGTTGAGCACCTGTTCCCACCCTAGCATGTAGGGAAGCTTAATATCCGTTTTACAATCTAACAGCGCCAAGTAACATGTGGAGATGGCTTGAGGTACCACAGGGGCAGCGGCGCTCAAATTGTACAAAGATTCATAATAAGAGGCAAACCGATGAGCTATGCTTTTAGGGTTGTAGATTCTACCAGCATCCGGCGTTTGCACATAGTGAATCGATGAGGAAGATGCATGGACACGGAGTTTCCGCCTTATTTCCCTTGGAGTAATAATTCTGGTGAAGCCGTCGTAACGCCAGTTCGGTGTGTTGAAGATTAATTTGATGGATTTCAGTTTTTATCTCTAGTAACTCAGCGTGAGTCGCAGGAGACCAAGAGGATTTGTCCATGAACTCAAGGGCCGTAAGTTTGGTAGAGAGAGTAGAAAGGGAGTGCAGTCTCCTCTTTTTCAGCTGAGCCGCCAACTTCATCAGGTGGCCCCGAATAACTGTTTTGTGAGCTAGCCAAAGCGTAGAGGGCTGCAATTCGGGTGACGAATTCAGTAGAAAATATTGTTGCAGGGAATCCTCTATGTCGACACAAGCTTCAGGCATTTGAAGTAAACTTTCATTCAATTTTCATGTCATAGGAGGAAGGTCACGGTTACTGGAGGTGAGAGAAATCCAAACTGGTGCATGGTCGGACCACAAGATATTGCCAATAGAGGCCGAGGTGACGGACTGCAGAGTCAATTATAATGAGATCGATACGGGAATAGCTGGAATGGAGATTCCAATAGAACGTGAAGTCACTTCCAAGGGGGTGCAAAATTCTCCAAGAGTTATATAAGCCACAATGATGCAAAAGGTGTTGAGATCTGGAGCCCTGTGCCGTGAGGGTCCGCAGGTATTTAGAGGACACAGTCGCAGAAGAGTCCAACTTAGGAACAGGAGCAAGGTTAAAGTCCCCACCGAAGATCACACATCCCACTTGGACTTTCTGGAGTTTAAGAAAAATCTTCTCAACAAAAGATAGTTGATTGGCATTAGGGACATATAAATTGAGTAACGTAGACTGTGCTCCATTGATCCCTGCCGTGAGCAATAAATAACGACCCTTAGGGTCCACCAGTTTAGTACATAACTGGAAGTATACATTTGTATGAATAAGCAGAGCCATCCCAGCTGTTTTACTGTCGGATATGGCATGATATTCAACTGGGTAGGGTTTAAAATGGAAGAGATGGCATGTAGATTTTAGTAAATGCGTCTCTTGGACCATCACTTTGTCAGCCCTCCTAGACTTGAGCTCGCTAAGCAACATGCGCCACTTATGGGGAGTATGGAGACTTTTGGCATTAATAGTCAAGACTATAAGACTCATGATGAGGAGCAAAGAGCCGTGACACTGGGACAGATTAAAATAAAAAAAGGGGAGGGGAGGGGAGGGGAGGGGGAGGGAGAAGAAAGGGAAAGGATAAGTGTAAAGGAAGGAAGGCTCAGACAAGACGAAGCAGATCCAAAAGAAAATCACCGAAAACCCCTTGTGTACAGGGGAAACGGCCCAAACCAAAGAGAGACAGTCAGTAGTCTCATATGTATCACATGAGGTAGTCAGAAATATGCGTATAAACCATAAGTATAAATCTGAGGTAGTAAGCGTCCACCGATAACCACTCAGAGTGGGTGTGAGAATATAAGAAAACCATACATTGACAACAACAACCAGTAGTCAATATCTGTGAACAAATATATTACACAGTACATGACAAAGGTGAAGGTGTAAAACGGGGTTTGCACAATTCCAATGTGCCAAAGAGGAGGTCTCCAGGGGCAAACTAAAAAAAAATAAATAAAAAAAATGAACCCCTTGACAGATGGTACGGCCCAAATGTGAGGTGAGATGGAGTAGGCTTAGAAGTATCCCCTAAGGCAACGCGAAAGATGTGGAGAGACCATAGGTAAGAACCAGAGGGATCAAGGGACACCAAGTGGCCAAGCAATGATTGCACGGGGGAAAGGAGACATACTTTGGACAGCAACGTCCGGTGATCACTGCGTATGGGCAAATAAGTGACGTCTGCACACGTCATGAAGGAAGGGTGGAGAATATGTGTGTACATGGTTGAAACGTGACAGGAATGTAAGCATCCGAAGCAAAACATAAAATAAATAAATTAAAGGAAACAACCCTTGTGTACAGGGGAAATGGCCCAAACTAAATGTAGACAGTTAGTAGTCTTATATGTATCACATGAGGTATTCAGGAATATGCGTGTAAACCAGAGGTAGGAAGTGACAAGTGTAGTTTGCTGAAGGAGGACATGAGGGCCAATGTGTAAAATTTGCGTCAAAAGTTAAAAAAAAAACCAAAAACACCAACATGATAAAACGTGTGGCACATATATGTATGGACAGAAAGATTAAGTCAACAAATAGAACAAAAATAGAAAGCAGCCTAAGAGCTGCACTCACGAAAACCGCAGAGGAATCCAGCTAAACCTCCGGAGCTTCCCGAAGGAGACAGGGAAGGAGTCCGCATGAAAGTTAGAAAATGAGGCGTGGAAAGTGAGCCTTCAGGTTGTCGTGGACGCTCCAGACTTCGGACGCTTTGCATGTACCATCTCCCATTCTTGAGAAAGGTGGCGTGGTGAAGAGGCAGAAGAAGCCGGAGGAGGAAGATCATCCGCTTCGGTCAGAAGTTGCCAGGATCGAAGAAGTCGGAAACCGTCGTCCGAAGACAGCACCACCGATTGTTTGCCATTCCTCCAGATGAGAAGCTTCGTTGGGTAGCCCCATTGATACGGAATAGAATGTTTGCGTAGGATTAAGGTGAGTGGCCGATAAATCCGAAAAAAGCTGCAGATTTTCGTAAGGAGCAGGAAATCTCAGATTGATCCTAGCAAAGGACAGTATAGCCACCTTAGCTTTAAAATAATGTAGCCGGAGAAGCACATCCCACGAAACGGAGGCAGGGAGCAATTTCGGTTTATGGATCCTATGGATACAATCCATCAGCAGGTCCACCTCCGGTAAGTCCGGCAACAAAGATGAAAAAAAAAACTTTGACATAGTCCTCCAGTGAACCAGGTAAGACTTCTTCAGGGATGCCACAAACTCTCACATTGTTGTTGTAAATGTAGGAGGGTGTCCTCTATTGCATTGTGGCGGTCCACCAATTCATTATAGGCCCTCGTGTATTCCTCAAATTTATTCTCAAGGTGGTCAGTCCGCGACCCAAGTTGCAGCAGGTCTTGCTTGAAATCAGTGGAGTCAGTCATGGAAGTTTTTAAATCTTCCAACATGCGCTGCAGGAGAGTCGGCGTAATTTGTTGCTCTGTCTCCAGGTGCAGGTCCCCAACCTCCAGGTCAGGCTGTGAAGACACGAGGGAGGCCGCATCGCCATCTTGGCTGGTAGGACCTGCGCGCGTTTTCTTCTCAATATATTGCGGCAGCCTGTTTGAACCGCGTTTAGAGTGTTTAGATGTCATCTCAGGTTCTTCCAGCGTGCAAAGCAGTCACACTATAGCAGAGTAAACAGAATGTAGGAGCTGGAAAAGCCGCTGAATCGCCAGTACACAGGCAGAGCACCACACTTAAGCCTCCATCTTGCTCCGCGGTCACGCCACGCCCCCCAAATGCTGGTATTTTAACCCTTTCCATGCACTAATTTCACTACCAGAGTTTGTAAAAAATTGTGGTAGTATGTTTTGATTTCTTTGTTTTTTCACACACATTGTATGTCAGGTATGAATTTACCACTCCTGGGTAAATTGGTTTTTGGTTTATTTGGGAGGTAAAAGGCCAACATTGCAAGTGTGAATTTTTTGGAATTTGGACATCTGGCCAGTCGATTTGGGATATCTTTGAACCCAGTCAATCAGATCATATATTTTTTAAAGCTAGACACCCCATGAGCATTTACAATGTCAGTATTTTAACTCTTTCCATATGAGCATTTTTGTGAAATATTTTTTGTATTTACTTTACTAATCAGTTCTCAGCAGGGTCTGAAGAGAACCTCCTGAAAACGTGTTTATATTTTAACAAACACCACCATCTTGCTAGAAGCAAAATCTCTTGTAGTGGGGTGTCCTGGGGTTGGTTTAAGCTCTTTCAATTCAGACGCCCTACTAATAAACTTCTGCCTCAGATTGAGTTTCAAGCTCTTAAAAAAGCCATGGCACAGACCTTAGTCAGGGCCACTTTCCCTATCAAAACCATTGAAAAAGATAAGCTACAAAGGCAGAGGTTGTGGCACACTTTAAGAAAAGGAGTCTATAATTATAGGTCTATAATTTGAAGTAAATCTTCAAATTATAGACCTAATAGATATAAAAGGCATATAGCAAGCTTCCAGCAATGTACAGTTAAACATTAGGTCTCGCTGTGTCCCAAATGGGTCTATGCCAGTCATAAGAAAATCCATCTCAGATTGAACAAGTGGTCCTCCTGTCTCCCTGTACTTCTGTCCCCCTTACAAGGGCTGTATTATTTTGCAGTTCTTGTTCCTTTCACTTCCTGTAACAATGATTTGACATTCATAATCTACAGCAAACATACGGTAATTATTTTCACTGCTTGTTTGTACAACCACCCACTCACTTTGCATATCTGTCTTTTTCAATGTGCTACATATTTGTATGCATTCCTGATTATGCAGACCTATAAAACATGTGCATATTAATATTATGTACTCAACTAGATAAAGTTGTGTCTAAACATATGACTAGGTACTGTACATAGTTTATCTTAAAAAAATAACTGTATACCTATTGTGCTTTAAATGCATTTAAACCTATTTGCATAAAATTATCTCACAGTCTCTTTAACTGCATTGTAAGGACTAAAGCTATTTTTAGCAAATTGTCATGTTCGGTACAAACTGGGATTTAACTGGATTTGTACTAGATATTATTTGTATGGCTTCAAGCTATCACTACACCCACTTCATTACCTGAGACTCATACTCCTTGCTGTCCCCAAAGCTAATGTCTACAGATGATGCCAATGAGAAATTCAAATGGTCTCAAGACCCATCCTGCCCCTCCACATGGACTCCCACCTGAGGCATCCTGGAACCCTGATAATTAGACTTTACCTTTACAGCTCATTCCTCTTGTCGAGGTACTACTTCTCTACTAGCCACCAAATTTAACTCTCTACTGTTGGAGTTCAATCTGTTCGAGGCTTGGAGGGTGTATCACCCTAAGGAAAAGGACTATACATTTCACTTCTCAGTTTATAATATATACACAAGGATACATTATACTCTTACAGATGCCTGCACAATCCACTTGACAATAGGCTTAAAAACCTTGGGCCGAAAACTTAAGCAACTCTACTATTCTGAGAGGGACAAGGCAAATAGACTATTGGTCCTCTACATAAAAAAGAAATTTCCAAAAAAATATAGCACCTAACAGACACTGGAAACGTATTTCGGAACCCAAAACGCATTGTGAACCAATTTGTTGCCTACTACCATAGTGGTAAGAAGTAAGAAGTCTAACTAGTTATTTCCGCTCTCAGACCACATAAAGCTCCAGGTCCAGATGAATTTACAAACCACTACTATTCTGAGTTCAAATATATTCTGGCCCCTCAATTGACCAGATTATTTAACCAAGTTTTCCAAACTGCAGAAGTACATCACAATCGCTGGTTGGGGCACTTAACTGCAGAAATGCATTATCCAGTCTTATGTATTTGTTTTAAAAACTTTTCCAACTCACTTTCAACACATTTGTGTGTCGGAAAAAAAAGCTTAGGTTAGCTGCAAACAAGCTCCACCAAGCAAAACATAGGTATTGTGCTACTAAATGTAATAAACTATTACAAAGCCACTTCCATGGCACACTTACTTTTGGCCCACAAAGCAGCAAAAATGCTATTTTTTATATGCTCCCTTGTCTATACTCTCTCATGTGACTGAAGACTTGGACATATTCAAATGGATAGCTAATGGAGTGTTAACAGACACTTTCTTGAACGTGGATCCATCAAACCATTCCCATCTCTCCAAGAAACATATTTAACCTTTAAGTAATGATTTAAAACAGTCCCTTCTCCGGACACTACTTCACCGACAACAGGTTAGTCCTTCCTGTTGGAACAACTCAAATTGTGAATGACTTAAGAATGGTCGGTTGTGGCAGCTGCAGTTTACCGTATTTGCTCGATTATAAGACGACCCCCCAAATCTGAATATTAATTTAGGAAAAAAAGAAAAAGCCTGAATATAAGACAACCCTATAGGAAAAAAAAGATTTACCAGTAAATGTTAATTCATGTAAACTATGTAAACTATTTTTTTAATAAAAGCTATGATTGAGAAAAATATTTTGTTTTTATTTCCTTTTATTTCCCAACCTGCCCCCCAGTTATGCACATCTGCCCCTCAGGCTTGCCACTCTGCCCCAGAAATGCCTTATACCCCCTAATATGCCTTTTAGCCCTCTAAATGCCACTGTGCCCCATGATATGCATTTTAATCCTCTATATGCCACTGTGCCCCATGATATGCCTTTTGATCCCCTATGTGCCACTCTGCCTCCAGAAATGCCTTATACCCCTATATGCCACTCTGGCATTTAGGGTGTTAAAAGGCATATTATGGGGCAGAGTGGCATATAGGGAGGTATAAGGCATTTCAGGAGGCAGAGTGGCGTATAGAGGGTTAAAAGGCATTTCTGGAGGCAGAGTGGCAGCCGCGGAAGGTCTGCGCGATGGACGTAGACAACCCCCTCTGCTAACCGCACCTCCTTCCGGCTGCAGTGGAAGTTGTCTACGCGAATCGCGTAGACGTCTACACGAAACGCGTAGATCTCTACACGCTGCCCCAGCTACACACCAGGGACTCAGAAGCACCGGTAAGTTTTTGGGGGGGGCATAAGACAGGAGGATCCAGGTCCCCTGCAGCACTGCGGGGGATCTGGATCTTAGTCTCATAGTCAGACGTATTTGAGGTGCTTTTCCAGAGCATTTGCTCTGGAAAAAACCTTGTCTTATAATCGAGCAAATACGGTAATATTGCAAAATTTAAAATAGTGCACGAAGAAATCCTAAGGCACAATATATCATTGGTGGCACTGTTCTGTAAGAGAGGGACTAAGTCACCAAGAGGCTAGTTTTACATATTTTGACTGCAGCGAAATGTTGACTGGAAATAGATTGTCTCTATACATCTACTAAAGGATAAGTTGATCGCTGTTGAGGCTTGACTTATGATGTGGAAAACAAAACTAAACTCCATGCCAAGGCATGGGATCTGTGGTCGATGTACTCTCTCCCATGTTTCTATTCCCTTCTGCAGGATTAGTCAGCACTACAAACTACCAATCCTGTGCCTTCCAGTTTTACATCCGCAAGAAGAGAGGATCTTGTTTCATAACCAGATGCACCCTGCTTCTCATGAGAACTCCCTAGCAGAGAATATCTCCATTGATCCAACCGGTATCTGACGCCACCTACAGGGACATAGCTTCTATTTCTGATAGTAATTTTTTCTCTTCTTGAGTAAGTCAACAATAACAAAACTATGTAGGAGAAGTAGAAAAAGTAGAAGTAAACAATTCAGAATTATTTTCCATTCAAATGGACTCTACACAAGATGTGTCAGCTCATGATCAGTGTGGCATTGTTGTGAGGTATGTTGTGGCAGATAAAGCTAAAGAACAGTTCTAAACATAGAAAACGTGAACAAACAAGTTTGCCAAGCAGAGCTAAAGCACTTAGGAAGATCTTTGGAAGCTATGAGAACCATTCCAGTTTTTTCTGATCTGATCATTATTCGCAAGCAAGTAGGTGAATCCACTGATTTCAGATCCTCTGTTCAATATGAAGTACTGAGACTAAGTGACAATCTTTGCAAATTTGCGATAATCATGGTAGCATTTACTTCCATATGCATTTTTGACATTATAACGCCTGTCTCTGATTATCCCCAGTATGCTGGACTCGATGTCTTGCAGGCATGGAGAATGGTGACTGATGCTACAAAGCTGTTAAAAAATATATTTAGAGATTTTGCTGGAGTCTTTGAATCTGCAACTGCATTTATTAATAATGCGAATGAGAAACTGAGACCATAAGCATTAGCAAATGCTTTTCAGAACACAGAGTAAAAATAGGCAGTGAATCTACTAATAGCAAGAAAAAGTTCACAATGTGATCCTGGACAGTGTTTTACAGAGCATGAAGCCAAGAATTTCAATACATGGAGAACTTTATAAGCAGATTTTGTTATCCAAATAGATTTGAAGAAATACTGTCTTAAAAATAAGCTTAATTTGGTCTCCAATGCACTTCCTCAAATCGATGCAATAGCTAGACCTAGAAGAAAAATCTGTCTCTGAATCCAAGCCATCTACCTCTACACCTCCTTTAAAGAAGTCTACATGCAAAACATGGTTACACCCCCTTATATCTATTTTTCAGTATTTGTCGTAATGAAAAAAGATAACTTTGAGGTTATTTTTCAGTGCATTTGCTCTCGAAAAAACCTTGTCTTATAATCGAGCAACCCAAACAATAACAACTTGTGTGGGTTGAGTAAATGAGAGAGGAGAAAATTACAGCTAAACACGAGCACCACATAAATGTTAAAACAACTATTGTCATGAAGGGTACAAAAATAAAATCAGCCGTTGTCATGAAGGGGTTAAGTCCATTGAGAAACAGTGTATTCATGTGATAAATGCACCATGATTCACATTGGGGTACATTTGGTTAATATTCCCTTTTCTGGGACCCATTGTTATTCTCCACAATCCCATTTTAGGTGTTCAGAATTTCCATTATGATAAACTTTGAGATGTGGTGAGATGGGGGTCTCAATTAAGACTCTTACAGATATAACTTGTTCCCTTATTCTCCATTTAAAGGGACGGTAGCTTTTCCCACATACTGTAGACCACAAGAACATACATGAATCACGTGTAGTAATACAGAATTTATTTGATATATTATTATTTTCGATGATCGAGGGAAGATGCATTTGTATGCCGTGCAGTGAATGCATTTGAAAATACCCAACCCACTGTTTGCTGCAGCCAAGTAGAATTTTGTGTAGGCGAATAGTGGCTATGGACTCAGAGGTGTCATAGATTTTTTGACCAGCTATATATTGTACCTCTTCCCGAGTTTTGTCTAAAGGCTGTCTTGAACAGCGGGCAATTACTTTCAAGGGATCCATGTATAAAGTGGATATAGAGGCAAAGGTGATCATTGTTAACCTTAGTTGCATGTGCCTACCCAGAATCCCTTGTGGTTGTGAAAGCACCATGAGATTTCTGAGAGAAAAACAAGCCTTCTGGCTTGTCTGGTGTCTGTAGATGAGTGTTTAATAATACTTCTACTACCCCTTAAATTTAATTGGAAGGGTTTCCATCACCTTTTAGCCACCATAACTTATGTAATGGTATTGACCAGCTATACGTATACTAGCTGTGTTGGTTAAGATTTCAGGCAAAGATGAATCAGATTTTAATACTTACCAATGTTTGTTGATAATCTCTTTTACTGCTGACCAACCACTATCAAGCATAGCTATATCATGGAAGCACCCACTATCTATCAGGCACGACGGGGACCACGTACCTCGACTCGGGGTCCACCACCCCGGAACGTAGTTCCCGTCGGCCAGCCTCCTGACGGCGTGGTCACACGGCCCCAAGACCGTGCGACACGAAGAGTCCTGGGTCCTTCCTCACGGGAACCGCCGTACAGGAGTACCGCGCGCATGCTCCAGCCAAGGAGGAGACGTGGCTTAACCCAGAGGGAAGGAGGAGAGGTGGAGTCTTCCATTTCCACCTCCTCTCAGGTGGTTCAGGGGGGAGGGGATCAGGTGATAGGGGGTGGAGTACACAAGCACTGCCCATATATAAACCCCACAGACCTCTCTCCCAGTGCTTCTTAGTTAAGCTGTGTACAGCGAAGTACTAACTCTAGCTACCTAGCACTGTTTTGCACTGATTCCTGATTTTTGACCTTTGGCTTTGTGACCTGATATTCCTGTCTGCTACCTGCCTCGACCCCGTTGACGTTTACCACTGCCTGCCTGGACCTCTGGACCGTGACCCCGACTATTCTCTTGGATTTGCCCTGGTATTCCCTCGTTGCTGCCATCCTGACACTATCTTCCGTTGGTGTTTTATCTCTTAGTAAGTAATTTCTGTCTGTTGTTACAGCCAATTTGTAGGCTTTCTACAGCCTGGGATATCCCTTTTCCCTAAATCTATTCCAGAAGATCTTCGCTTCACGTTCAAAGGTTTCTTTGCTAGCACAGCTGCATCTTGTATGCAAGTATTGTCATATGGGAATGCTCTGTTTTAATCTCTTTGAATGGATGATCTGCCAATCAAGGAAACTTTTCTAGATGTTGGTTTTCTATGAAGAGGGGTAACTTGAGATCCTTCTGGCATTTTATTGATAGTATTGTCTAACAAATATTAGATTTTCAGATATAGATACCCAAGTTGGCGTTAACTTGATGGTGTTGTAATTGAGCCGTTCTATCAACTGCTGAAAATTTTGTTGCATCAATTTACAAGTAAAGAAGATATTATCAATATAACCTCACCCACCCATACATCATAGGTAAGTATTGCGCCAATGAAGGATTCTGTTTAATAGTGTTTTCCCACCAACCTTAAAATAGATTTGCATATGGTGGGGCACAACAGATACACAGAATAATCAGAATATGCCCAGAGGACAGCTAAGTAACTCTATAGTGGGCAAGGAATGACTCCTAAATAGACCTCACTAAAGAAACCATGACCTACAGTTGATTGGAGGGGCCGAGAACAAATAGGGAGTGTATTCCTTTAATTAGCTGTAAACTGCTTACGCTATCAGGCAGCCATCTTAGATTCAGCAGAACATTTAGGCGATGGTGTCGCCGAGCTCCATTTCTGCTGCCACGAGGAGTCCCTTTGATGACTGCTGCCTCAAAAGACGCAGCAGAAGACAAAGGTGAGGGGGTGACACCATCCCTTTCCACAAGGGCACGCTTTGAACGTTCAGGAGCAAGTTTATGAGGCCAAAGTAGGTGTAATTCACAAAATCTGGGAGGAGCATAAATATTGGAAATAGGTTCCCAAGACCTTTCTTCTGGACTGTAGTCCTTCCAATCAACTACATATTGTAGTTGTAGATTTTACCTTAAATAGATGGATGTATCTAGGGCCTAAATTTGTGAAAGCTTGATGTAGATGTTCTGTTTCTTTTTGGCTGCCACGAAGAGAGTCTGTCTATCACACCATCGTTGGTGGATGCTTTGTACCTGAGTGTCGGCTGCAGGTAAGTCAGAAGATGTTTATCCGGGAGGCCAAATTCAATGATCGAATCCATAAGTGGCTGCAAACGGAGATGTCAGCCAGATGTAGCAAACTGGCCCAATCGGATTGGTCAGACACATATGATCAGTGATATTGTTTGAGTTGTTTATTATTTCCTTTTGTCCGTTGGTGATAAGCTGAAGAAGGGTGAAGTTTGATGCCAAGGCGAGTACATGGTATCTTCCATAAATGGAAAACAAAATGAGGTCCACGACCTGAAATTATGCATTGTAGGATACCATGGAGACGGATGATTTTTTTTATAGGAAAATAGTAGATAATTTGATGGCAGAGAGTAAGGTCGCTAGGAATACAAAATTAGCCATCTTTAGCCAAATATTGAAGTTTTCCCACAAGTTTAGTTAAATCGGGGATGAAATCCACACCCATGTGGCTTCAAGGTCTATGTGGGTCAGGAAGAGGATGAAAAAGAAAAACTTTCTTAGTGCGAGTATGTGGTGGGCACATACAGGACAAGAAAGAATGAGCTCTTTAACATCTGACTATTTTGGGCCACTAATAGGTATGCTGAAGAAGCAACAATGTATTTTTAGTTCCTTGATGTCCAGCCACAGGGGAAGCATGAAACCAAGACATGAGTGGTTTAATGAACTGAGATTGAACATATAAACGTTGCCTTGGAACCTGAAGATGAGAAGGATGAGGATATTGTGACCTATTAATCTGTTAGTGGGTCCTGCCCATCTAGTTTGTCTGAGATTAAGGAGTTTAGCATCTTCTAGGTAGGAAAACCAGGTTTCAGAACCTCCCAAGAGGTGGCATGATTCCTCAAATGTCATTTTAGTAATACATTATTCAAAAGAATCCTTCATTGGTGCAATACTTATCTATGACCTATGGGTAGATGAGATAAATTGATGATATCTTCTTTACTTGTGAATTGATGCAACAACATTTGCAGGAGTTCTTAGAAAGGCTCAATGACACCACCTTCAATTTACTATCATTACTATCAACAAAACACCAGAAGGATCTCTAGTTACCCCTCTACACAGAACCATTATCTACAGTTTCTTTAATTGGCAGAGCTTCCATTAAAACAGAGCATTCCAATCAGTCAATACGTACGTATAAGACGTGACTGTGTTGGCTAAGAAGACTTGAAGCAACGATCTTGTGGAATAGATTTAGAGAAAATGGATATCACAAGAAATGACTGAAGAAAGCCATTTCGGGCTGTAACAACAGACAGAAATGACCTGCTAAGAGGTAAAACACCAACGGAAGATAGTGGGAGCTACTGTTGTATAGCTACACTTTACAGTGGTTGGTCAGCAGTGGAGGAGATTTTCAAACATCGGTCTGTACTAAAATCTGATTCATCTTTGTCTGAAGTCATAAGTAATAAAGTCAGAGGGGCATTTAGCACTTTTGCTTTTTGGAGTATTGAGAGGACCTCAGACATATCAAACGTTTCCACTTTTACTTTATGTGGTCTTGGCCAGGTCTGGGATCAATCCTTGCCCTTCAACTACAAGTTTAAGCACTGTATGTGGCTTGTGTTTGGAATATTAAATTAGATTTATTAACAATTTACCTGAAGACTTTATGACACAGGTACTTTGGTGTCTTTATAAACACATGCTGCTTCTGTCAAACTATTTTTTATATGTGCTGTGTATGCAGCTGATATTTCTTCACTCAGCTGCCTGAGTTTGGCCTCGGCCTCCCTCATCCACATATGCTATCACATGCCCTCTCATTCTTGCCTTGGAGATTTCCCAGAATAGATTAACATTGTCCACGTGTTCTAGGTTATCATCAACAAGGTTGTTCGCTTCCCCTTCCAGGAAAGAACGAAATGTGTCACAGTGGTATAATGAAGCTGGAACTCTCCAGTTAGAGGAAAAGTGTTTCCCTCATCTTGTCATCACCTCTATGTAACAATGAGTCTGGCATTATAATATGGTCCAGACAAGAAAAAGATTTGTGGGAGAGTGAGTAAAATTAGTATTGTTGCTCAGTAGGGTTCAAATGTCTCCAGGAGTCTACCAAGTTGAAATGGTCAAACAATAGGGAATATTAGCTTATAGATCTGGCGGAGGGGTATTTGGCAACCAGATAAAAACCCCCTCAAATAATTAAATTGGGGGTAGACATACTGTATTAGATGTAGTGTATGATGAGTCCATGAATGGGTAATTTGGGGCGTATATTCGCCAGAGTGAAAAACCTATTTCCACCAAAACTCATGCAATGAAGAACCTCCCCTCTGGGTCACAAACCACTACTAAACAGGCTAGATGTCAATATAACTGCAACGCCCTAGACTTGCTAGAATATATGGCTGAGAGGCAATTAGAGATCCAGGGGGCTATTATTCAATTAGTTAAGGGAACGTTCCAAAGAGTCACTTGCAAAAAGATAATAGCAGGGCTACATTTTTTGAGATGTGTAAGAATTTTCTTTTGATTCATTTAAGTGTTTATCTCTCAATATTCCAGTAAACAATACAAAATGTGTTAGTCGTGTGGGTGGCGCTTGTTTTATCAGATGTAAGATTCAGGTTTGAAGACATCAAGCCTATTCCAGCCAGCGGAGGCAATTGTTTAAAAGTAAGGGCCCAAAAGCGACCCCTCCTGGTAAAGCACAAATCCTGGGCAAGAATGCGCAGCCACACATCACACATTGTAGATTGTTCCTCTTATTTATCAGTTTTAAACTTAACCATGGTGCAAAACAATGTGTGCTTAAAATAACAACCAAAATAATAACAATAGCATTTGAACAAGTAGACATGTTGCAAACCACATGTACATTAACTTATTAGTTCAGGTACAATGCTGACCTGGAGATATATGATAAGGAGAAGCCCCAGAGGGGAAAGGGGACCTGTGCCCCCATTCCCTATAGGGGAATGACTTTTGAACTATTCTGGAGGAACTGCTTTGGATGATTCAAGAGGGCCTTTCCTTCATGTAGAACTTTCAGTTTAGCTGTGTACAAAAGTGCAATTTTTACTTGCTTCTTGTGTAAGCAAAAGAGTATTATCTTCTCTTGGCAGTGACTGCCACTGAGAAACCTTGAAATAATAACTTGAGTGTTTCCTGATAGTAAGAATACCATTGCCTACTTCTCATGACCATGGTCGACTTGACTAGTTGAAGCTATTTTGACTGATTAAAGTCTTTTTTATAATATTGACATATCAGCATTTTCTAGGACAGATATCATTTTCACATTGTTATTGAAAAAGATTTTGACCAGAGAACCATCCAGTCTGCCTACTTTTCCTGATGTAAAGACTTAGACTGTAAACATAAAGACTCAGTCCTTGGTCTTATATTAGATTCAGGATAGCTTTATAGCTATCCAATGCATGTTTGTAATAACCTCTACTACTTCTGCTGGGAGGCTATTCTGTTTATCTACCACCATCCCAGTAAAGTAAAGCTTCCTTATATTACATCTAAGCCTCTCAACTTCTAGTTGCTGGGTTTAATTTGAAATCTCTGGGTATCGCTCAGTTTCTCTGGGACTACAGGTTAGTACCTTCAATCTCCAGAACGGGGAGTATTTGGCCATGTCCAGTAGTGGGGCTCAATTTTTTTAGTAACCACTCCCGAGCTTTCTTACTAAAAAGTAAAAACCACACACAGAGACTCAGGCAGTCTCACACACACACACAGAAATTCAGATAGTCTCTCTCTCTCACACACACACACAGAGTCAGGCAGTCACACAAGTACAATTTACTGTAAAAGGGCACTTTGAAAAGCAGTTAATGCTATTAATAAAACATTTAAAGAGCCACTAAACATTTTTTTTTAAAATCTACTTCTTGGAAACAAAAAGTATAGATTTTTTACATATCTATTACGCTTCTTTTGATGTTTCATCAATTGCATTTGTCACATAAAAAATCTCAATCAATAATCTAAAATGCACCAGTGCATACTTTTAATTTCCATTTATTAATGTGAATTACCATTATATAAATAACAAATATTATATATTTATAATATATACAGAAGGTCTTAATGATATGTCTGATACAAAGGTCTGCAACAGGGTAGTCATTCCAGGTGTAACCAAACAGAAAGGTTGGAATGCAGCACTCAGCAGTGAAATGGTGCACGAGCCAGGGTACCACCAAGTCCCTCAATAAATCCAAAATAAAGAAGCAGAGGCTCAGCACTCAAATTATTGTGAGCCTACGGCCATACTATCCTGAATACACCCGATCTTGACTGATCTTGGGAGCTAAGCAAGGCTGGGCCTGGTTAGTATGTGGATGGGAGACTACTTGGAAATACCAAGTGTCATAGGCTGTTAACTTGCGTAAAAGCCTTTCCCTGACATTTAGGATGATTGAGAATCAAATTATTTTGGAAATATATACTTTTATGTAATGATATTCCTATTTATTAACTTACACATTATCCTTTATCTCTTTTAGATTCTCTTTATTTTAGCTCGGGTGATGGGTTTTCCGGGACGTAGCTGGCCCTGTAGGTTTATTTAATGCCTTATTTTAAATTTTGAGATTATGTAATATTTGTGCCGCTGCTCTGACAGACCAATCTTTAATATTGTATATTATCATACCACAGTTTTGTTACAGTAATATCTTCAGATCATATAGTGTCTGTATTTGTAGTACAGTGTTGATTTTAAACTTGTGTACACTTTTTATATAATGTTATTTATTTATATATACACATTGACTGGCTATCTTTGCACTGTCACTTTATATATAGACTGGTCAGTTTGCACTGTCACTTTAAATTGTTATGTAGGATCGGGTGAGTCCGACCCCTTAATCACTTGTTGTTGCATAAATACTTGAGTGTGCGCACTAATGTTTCTAAGGCTTGAGAAAGACCTGTGTGTCGAAACATTGCCTGCGTGAAATAAACTCACCTTATCATTTGAGTGCTGAGCCTCTGCTTCTTTATTTTGGATTCCAGGTGTAACAACTCAAATGGCAAATGACTTAAGTAAATTAGAAGAATGGTTGAGAATGTGGCAGTTGCAGTTTAATATTAATAAATGTAAAATAACGCACTTGGGAAGTAAAAATCCTAAGGCAGGATATAGCATCATTGGCACTGAACTCTCAGTACCAACGTTAGAGAGGGACTTAGGAGTAATTATTTCTGATGACTAATAGGTAAGCAGACGATGCAATGAAGCATCTCAAAAAGCAAGCAGGATGCTGGGTTACATAAGGAGAGGCATTAGAAGCAGAAAGAGGGAGGGGATTATGCCACTTTACAGATCTCTGGTCAGGCTTCACCTAGAGTATTGTGTAGAGTTCTGATGACTCCATCTCCAAAAGAATAGACACACTGGAGAGAGTTCAGAGAGCTACAAAAATTGTAAGTGGTTTGCAGGACAGAATTTATCAGGAAAGGTTAAAGGATCTTAATATGTATAACGTGGAGGAAAGAAGAGAGAGAGAGGAGGTGCAATTGAAACATTTAAATACTTAAAGAGATTTAACAAAAGTATAGGAGGCAGTAGCGTACCTAGCGGGGGGGGCGGTCCTCACCAGGTGCCGCTCATCAGGGGGGTGCCAACTTGCCGGCACCCCTCCAGAGACGGACAGTGATGTCCGCCGCTGGAGGAGCAGGCTCGCAAGGGAGCGGTATCGGAGGTCTTTAACACACCTCCGGCTCCCTTGAGTGATTTTAAGCCGGTTCCCTTGAAATGTTGCACGTGCTGTTTCCATGTGTTTATTTGATCTATACCTGAACTACAGGGAGTAATTAAAAGAGAGTTGTGGTTTAGTGATGTAGGGGACAATGGGACTCTGGGGATGATTACGGGGAGAGGACCTCTCAATGTCACGGTGCAGTCAGAAGAAGGGAAGGCTGTACTGACTCTCACAGTCTTCCCCTGATCTAAGCCAGACACTGAAGTGGTAGGCCTACTGTAAGGCACCTACCTTAAGCAGCTCCCGGTCGTCCTCTTCTCACTCCCGGCAGAAACGCCGCTCGTTGGAACATGAAGCAGCCGCTCGTGCACGCGGCCGCTTCATGAATATTTATGAGGCTGACCACCGACTGGATTCCGCTGCGTCGCTATGGCGGCGCAGGACGCGATCACGTCCCGGACGTCGGGGAACGCTCCCCCGGGCTATTTAAACCTCTCTTACCGTGTCCTCAGTGCTCAGTTATACTGGTTCCTCCTGTATCTCATGAGCTCCTCCTGTATTCCAAGTTATTATGTCGTTATCCCGGTATCCGACCCTGGTCTGCTAAACGGTTCTCGTGTATCTCTGGCATCCTGACTCTGGATCTCCCTGCAACCTTGTGTACCTCTGGCATCCTGACCCTGGCTATCCTTACCAACTACGTGTACCTCTGGCTTCCTGACCCCGGCTATCTCAACGGTTCCTGTGTATCTCTGACGTCCAGACCCTGGTCTACTAAACGGCTTCCTTCTGACCACCCGTGCTTACAGTTACACTGCCAAGCGCCCTGTTACCCTCACCAGGCCCCTTGTGCGTGTTCTGCATTCTGGATTCCTCCTGGTAAGACGAACCTCACACCTACACCACATCAATGTTTGGCTTTGTATATAGCGATATGGGTTATGCTGCATTATTGTAAATGTCAGGCTCGATGTATAGTGATATGGATTACGCTGCCCCACCGTCAATGTGTGCTCAGTATAAAGTGATAGGTGTTATCCTGTATCACCGGCAATGTGGGCCTCAGTATATAATAACAGTTATGTTGTACCACTGTCAAAGCGTGCCTCGGTATATAATGATAGCAGTTGTGCTGCACAACTGTCAATGTCTGCCTCAACGTATAATGATAGTTATGTTGTACTACTATAAGTGTCTAGTTCAGTATATAAAGATAGCGGTTATGCTGTACCACCATCAATATCTGGCTCAGTTATAGTGATAGGTGTTATGCTGTTTCATTGTAATGTTTGCCTCAACATATAATGAAATTAGTTAAGCTGCACCACCGTCAATGTCTGTCTCAGTATAGAGTGATAATGCCTATCACTCAGTATAGAGTGATAGGCATTATGCTGTACCACCGTCACTGTCTGGCTCAGTATATAGTGATAGGTGTCATGCTATACCAAAGTCAGTGTCTGGTTCATATGTTATATATAATCATGAGTAGACATGGCAACACCACTATATATGCAAATGCTTAAATGAAAAGAGAACAATGTTATGGTGACTCCTGATTATAATATCAGAATTTTTTTTTAGTTTACAGTGTCTTTAGCTGCTTAGCCAGTACCTAATTTGTAATGTTTGTCACTCATTTGTTAGGTCTTCTTAGAAACTTTATCAGTTAAAATGAATCTATGTAGGAGAAATATAGGACAGATCCCCTTGAATGACCCTACAACAGAAATATATTATGATTTTTTTCAGAAAATACAGATATGAAGAGAAATCGACCAAGTGGGTTTCAGCAACGAAAAATGAAGAAGGCGAGAGAAAAGTCAGCTGAGGCAATGTCTGGATCAATTTTAAAATATGGAAGGAGAAGAAGGAGAAGAATATCAGTTTATTCTGATATTGCTGCTTGGCCAGTCCCAGTTCCAGATGACTTAAAAGTGGACCTCATTAAAAGAGGAAGTGAACCTTTCCAAAATAGAGATGGGCCTTTCAGTGTGGTTCAAAGGCAAGGAGAGAAATCAAAAGGGACGAGTTGACAGCTGACCACATCCTGGATCTATAAAGCTCTGCCAAATGGAGAGAAAGTTCTTAGAACGTGGATGGTGTACTCTCTTTCAAAAGAAAGTGTGTTTTGTTTTTGCTGCAGACTTTCTGCTCTTAATGAAGACACAACCAGAACTTCCAGTTATGTCACTGGGTGCTAAGTGTGGAGGAAACTGAACCCAAGGGTGCCTGATCATGAGGCTTCTGAACTGCATCTTACATGCTTGGAGAAATGGAAGACCTTGAGAGCAGGATTGAAGCTACATAAATGCATAGATCAAGTCCATCAAACAACTATGGACAAAATGAAAAAGACACGGAGGGATATTTTGCATCGCCCCTTGCTTGTAACTTTGTTTCTGGCTCTCCAGAATCTACCTTTTCATGGTCATAGAGAAACCATGGCATCAGCAAACAAAGGAAACTTCCTGGAATTGGTAGGCTTGCTCTCAAATTATGATCCAGTTTCAAAGGAACATTTCATAAGACTTAAACATTCTATTGCATCTGGGAAGAGAATGTACTCCTATTTGTCTCCAAAAATTCAGAACAAATTCATTTGTCTTCTGGGGAATCACGTGAAAGAGAAAATAGTGACGGACATCAAGAAAGCAAAGTACTTTGGGATTCTTTTTGACAGCACCCCTGATGTGTCCCACACTGATCAGATGTGTGAGGCGATTAGATATGTCCACATTGAAGGTGACCATGTTGAAGTAAAGGAATCTTTCTTGGGCTTCTTCCCTATTGCTGAAAAAACTGCTGCTGACCTCACAGAAAATATCCTAAAACATCTGGAGAAAGATGGATTGGACATAAGCCTTTGCCGTGGTCAAGGATACGACAATGCTGCAACTATGGCAGGAATTCTTGGTGGTGTTCAGGCAAAGATAAAAGAGATTAATCCAAAGGCTTTGTTTGTGCCTTGTGCAAACCATTCTCTGAACCTTTGTGGGGTGCACTCATTTGGAAGTGTTGCTTCCTGTGTGACTTTTTTTGGAATATTGGAGAGATTGTATTCCTTCTTTTCATTTTCCACTCATCGTTGGAAACTGCTGATGGAGAATGTAGGCATGACAGTGAAAAGATTTTCCCAGACAAGATGGTGTGCACATTATGATGCTGTGAAACCTGTGAGGGCACATTTTGAAAAATTGACTTCAGCCTTTGAAATCCTGTGTAATCCCGAAGAAAATGTGGACACAAGAGGATCAGATCAGACGTGGCTGGCTGCTGTATGTGATTTTTCATTTTTGTGTTACCTTTCTTTCTGGTGTGAAGTTCTGGAAGAAACTAATATCACACAAAAGTATTTACAAACAGTGGGAATTACTCTTGAAAAGTCAGTTGTGAAGCTACAAGCACTGAAATTGTTTCTTGCAAATCAAAGAAATGAAATTGTGGAGAGGGCCATTTGTTATGCAACTAAAATGTGTGAGGAAATGAACATTTCTATGGAGAGAAGAGGAAGAGTAAAGCTCAGGAAAACAATGCCAGACGAGAAGGCAAAAGATGCTGGTCTCACATTGCCAGAGCTATGAGTGCCTTGATAGGTTTCATCAGGAGTTGATAATTCGTTCTAAGGCAATGGAAAAAATCCTTTCAATCTTTGGGATTATTCAGCCAAACTCTTTGGCAGTTACAACAGAAAAGGATCTTCGGAATTATACTCCAAAATTGAGTTAGATTTTTGACGAATTTTCAGATGAAGACATCTACGTGGAAATTGAACGCCTTCTGAGGCATTTGGAAGCTGCTTTGAAGAAGCAAAGAAATGGACAACATTGCAGTTCCTAGAGTTCATTGTGAAACGGGATTTTTGTGAATCTCTGCCAAACTTGTCCCTGTGTCTACGATTCTTTTTGACTCTCTGTGTATCCATTGCTTCATGTGAAAGAAGTTTTTCAAAATTAAAATTGATAAAAGATTTCTTCCGTTCCACCATGAGTGAGACAAGGTTGACAAATCTTGCCATGCTTTCAATTGAACATGAATATGCAATGAAGATTAGCTTTCATGATGTCAATGATCAGTTTGCAGAAACGAAGGCTCGAAGGAACAGGATGTAAATCCATTTCCCTTTGCAAAATAGAGTAGTCACTTTGGACCTGTGTTTGTTGTTTTTTTGGGGGGTTATTAAAGAAAGCACTATTATATGTTCAGTAAATGTTATTTAAACATATTTATTTTACTTATGTTATTTTATTTTTTCAGATTTCTTGTTGTTTACAGTTGACATACAGTTTACAAATTGGTGCAATAAATATTCTTGCCAACATAATTTTGTAGACGTCTTTACATTTGGGGGGGGTGCCACTTACAGGATCCGCCCCGGGTGCCAAATACTCTAGGTACGCCCCTGATAGGAGGCATGCTTATTTGAGAGGAGCAATGTTAGAACAAGATGTCGTGGTATAAAACTTAAGGGTCTTAGGCTTAGATGTAATGTATGGAAGTTCTATTTTACTCAAAGGGTAGTAGATAAATGGAACAGTCTCCCAGCAGCAGTGGTGAAGGCTAATACAGTGATGGAATTTAAACAAGCATGGGATAGACATGCTTTTCCTATTTTCCAGCTTACCTGCACAAAAATCTAAAATCCAAAGGCTTTCAGCCAAAACAACTTTACTGAAGGTTTCTTTTTAGACAAATACTAACTTTAAAGCACCTTTAAAGCACCTATTTAGATGTATGATCTAACATATATGGTATTTGTTTCCTGAACTACAAAATTGCAATGTGGGTCATTCCTACCGCTTTATAGCATGACTTAAAACTTGTACATTAAACTAATTTCTGCTATTATGGAAGGATTGATTACAACGAGTAGTGTTTGGTTGTTTTATAAATGCTAAGCTGATATTTGAGGCCTTCGATCATTTGAGGTATACATGTATGTACTAAACTAAGCTACTTATTACAAAAAAAATAAATTTAACACTACAAATATGCTACATAATGGTTATTCCGCGTTAAAAAGCTGAAATCTCTGGATGGTAGGTTCAGCTTCGATCTGTGAAAGTCCCTGGCTTGCAAGTGAGGACACACAAGCTGCTCATTGCCTCAGCTTCCAGAGACTGCTAATTCCTGCTTGTATATTATACCAAAATAAAACATTCTACAGCTCGCTGTTTGTAAACAAAGATCTCTATAGGTGTCACTGTAACGCAGCTTGTACTGTAACACTCCGCCATCCTGCGTGAGGAAAGATCATTGCAGGAGGGCCGTATGCACCCAAGCCTGCTCAGGCTGAACGCAGCGCACAGTGACTGGGCAGGCTGCAAACTGCAGGAGGGGGCGTGGTAACAGACACTGAAGCGGGAAATGGTGGGTGTGACTACCGAGCCAGCTCTTAACACATTAGACGTACGTACGCACACAGGGCTCGCGCTGTTAAGGAGAGCGGCTGAAGGTATATATTAACCCGCCCAAAGAACCCATCTGCCGATCATAACCTTCTCCAATCGAAGGCTTTCCGTGCTGATGGTTTCAGCGCTATTACAGCTTGAACTCCGCGGCCTTCTACCGTTTTTATTTTTTAACTCTATGTGTCCCGTGAGGGCATAGAGGAAACACCTGCAGGTTTTATGTAACTCCGAACATGTTGGGCGCAGAACACTGAGCTGCAGCTATATCGAGCAATCAAAGGACATCGTACTCAAAAATCCTGACTTTATATATTTATAAATCAGTGTATACGTACATAAGAGTCAAACGTTTCCCTCGTCTGGATGTGTACAGGGTACTTTGTGTGGAAGTTAATTTTCATTAATGTTTATTTTTGGATAATAAACCTCTTAAAGCCCGTGGACTCGCATGATATTAAAGTTTTAGTGTCGTCTGACCACTTCTTGTTTCAGTATCAGCACCCTACTGTACCCGCCGTTTCACTTCACATTGAGCCCTTTATATATATGAGGCACATGTTGCTTTACGTCACTGTCCGTGTTAGTAATTACAAATCGATAAGGATACCCATGTATTGTACCATGACTGTGGTAAACACATGCCAACTCCAAGGTTGTTTGCACTTACAATGGGCGTATGGACCCCTTAGTCACTCCTCTAACACCCGTCACCCACACACCCATTTCCTCAACAAACATTCAGCTTGGTTTTTTTTTTTACAAACACATTTATTTGTAGTTTTTTCCCCCCCCTCCTTGACGCAGGAGAAATTGCATATTTCAAGTACGTCATTAACATGGCGCCAAAAGCTGTTTAAGCCCATGAGCTTTATTTACTCTTAGGTGGCATTCCGTTGTATTTGTACCCATTAGTGTGGCAAACAAGAGAGGGTAATAATGGATAGTCACAAGGAGACAGATGCCTTGGAATCCAAACCCCATAACCACCCCCCCCCCCTCGCTTGGGTTGCAAAAGAGAGCAAAAAATTCTGAGGGAATAAAGGAGAGGAAGAAAGTGGAAAAAAAGATGACAGGAGAGAGCGGAAAGGGCACAAAGGGGAGTGAATAAAAGATAGGAGAGAAAGGAGAGGGGGCAAAAAATATAAAGGAGGGGAGCTTGAGAGAAGAGTGAAGGAAGAAAAATGGAGTTTTGCTAGAGAGGGGGAAACATGGAGAAACAGTACTTGACTTGTAGTGCCACCCGCTCATTTAGCTTGTTTATCTGTGTATATATATCTATATATCCTGTACTAGACAGACATATGAGATTCTATCAGATGGAAAGGAGGACACCATGAGACTGAGGGATACGAGTTACACCCCCCCTACCTGGATCGCCAAGTCTCATATAAAAAAAAAACCCACAAACCTCCCCATATCCCTCCTGCATGCGACTGACATAGGATTGAGTGCAAAGTAAGCCTCACAGCACCCACCCCCTTTCCTAGCAGAGCAGCCCGCAACCATTCATATCTCCATACACGCGCTCGTATGTACATATATGTGTGAGGATCTCAAGGAAATCTTCATTGGAAGGAGATCAGCACCGATCGCAGAGAGCAGCCATCGCGTTTGGACTCTAATTTTTGGATGACATACATGGAGTTACTTTCTATCCACTCCTAGAAGGGAGAGAGAGAGAGAGAGAGAGGAAGGAGATCATCTTTTGCTATACTGTGTGCGATGATTCGCTGGACTTTCTGTGGAATGGTCTTATCTGTTTTTTCAGTAGGATCCTCCCCTATTTTAACCTGAGCTAATTTCAACAGTGAGGACACCCCACACACACCCAGCAAGGTAAACCGCGTCAGCCCGTGTCCTTTTACTGTATGGTGCATTTCGGCGTTTATTCGTTATGCTCGTGCAGGGCACTTAATGCAGATATACGAGCAGGATGGATTCGAACGAATTCGCACCGAGCCCCGTAGAGGTGGAAGCTGGCGAGAGGTGGGTGGGTGCCAGCAGAAGACATTGCGCATGTTGGACAGGCATGTTTAAAGAGTGAGAGGGAGGGGAACGCATAAGCGACAAGTTTTCCAAGCACGCATCGCGTATTTACAAAATCGTCTTTATTAATGACTGCAGCATCGGGTGCCTGGGCACCCCGCTCCGACATATGCCAGGCTTATTGGCATCGCGCTGGGCAGGTTTCCAGCGATGTACCCGCCAGTTGGAGGCAGGATGCCAGCGCGATCAGGACGCGAGGGGAAAGTGCAGTTTCATGTTTACATGCTGCTCGCATATCTATGAGTCGCGGATCATCCGTATAAAATATCCGTGCGTCTGCCGTACGGACAGATTACTTCGCAGTTCACGTGTATAGCGAGCTGCGTTTACATCCGCTGGAAAACACTTATGTCGTTTTTGGTCACGGCATTTATTGCGATAGATTCTGTGACATGGCTGATCCTCAGCTTGGGTTATGATGGCTTCTGGCGAGAGGGGGGGGGGGCTGGCATTAGAACACAAATGCATTATTAAAGCAGCAGCTTGCAGAAATTCTAGGATGGACGGCCGCTGTCATCTCTGTGATGATTGCAATGGAAATGTACTGCTGCTGGCTCCGTGCTGCACGTTGAGGGAGACGGCTGTAGGGGGCGTGGCTGTTGTTTACCTTCCGAAGCGCACGCGAATCCCCTCCGATGCCTCTGGGGGCGTCCCTGCTTCTCAAGAGCTCCATCGGCAGCGGTTTCTGTATAAACATTTCTCTCGCTCCCCTGGCGCACGGAGTAAAATGCAGTCGCCCCCTCCCTTTGCGTCGCTCCCTTGCACACGCACGGTCACCGCGAGTCCTCCCCTCTCGCATGCTGTCTGAGATCAGCTTCGATTTTGCACGGGGACGCAGCAATCGGTTCAGAAGCTGGAGGTCTAAGCGAGATGACGTTTAGGAATAAATGACAGTCTGCTAGCGCTCGATCTGCTTGCGACATTTAATAGCCACAGCGTGTACTTTTACTCACATGGACGGTGTTCGGAGCATCATGATAGTTCCGCATGTATAAGATAAGCAGGAGGAGCCAATGACAAAATGCACATAATCACATGTATGTGTGTGTATACGTGTGTTGCTCTGTGTCTTCACGTGCGCTAAGTACGCTGTTGACTCTAGAAATATATATAATGCACACCCATTGCGAGAGGGACTTTATTTCTAGAGTCAACAGCTCCGCTCATGCGAAGACACAGAGCAAGACAAAATGCGACATGCAGTAACACGCAGAGAGCGGCTGACATGTACAGAGCCTGCTCCAAACACTGATGGGTGATTTGCATGTAACAGGACCAGGATACTGCCAGTGACATCTAAATTGTGTGCATGCAATGTCATCAAAAGTGCACTTCTAGAATACTTGCCCTTGCGCCACACCACTTGTTTTGGTTTGCCAGTAATGTAAATGTTGTATGTGAAGTTTGTTCGCATTATGCTATGTATGTGTGTTGCGGTTCATTTCATGCCGCTGCATCTGATGTTCCTGTATATTGTGGCGCGCTAACCAACACTGGTCTACATATAAGTTACCATAATGTATTTCCAATTGGCTTCAGTTTGTTGTACAATACCTGTGTACCATAGGACACCACTCCCTTTTCAGACACTTATGGTTCCTCTCCTTTGCTGTGTGGCAAATATTATGGAGATGCACCCTATCACAGCCTCTCACTCAAGGGCCGCAGGTACCTGTCCCTATCACAGCTACTAGCACATACAGCCGCTGACCAAGTGCCATCAGCATGCACCCTGTGCGTAGGAAGATGTGTATGAGGCAGGGTGCAGCAGGCAAGTGTCTCTCACATTGTTTTTAACCCCTTAATGACAAAGCCCGTACATGTACAGACTCAAAATACATTGTTTTCAATGGGTTTAGGGACCGCTCCATTTTCCGTAAGGGGTTAAACATCACCGTAGCGGGCAGGCACACAGAGCAATTTAGATTTCAGCTGCCACTTGGATGCGTACAGCAGACACGTTTGTTTTGTCAGTTATTGTCCCCGCGGTTGTGTTGATTCGATTACTTAGGAGCTTTTATAACAACTCATTTTTATTTGCCAAAGATGTATTTTCACATTATCACATAATGTGTAGGGTGTAGATACGCTTAAACCCTATCAGCTGCAAGAGGCAGCTTCTCTGGACCAACTGTGGATGCAGGTGCTGCAAACAGATGTTCTTGTGTATTCTTCTGACAAACCGTTGGGAAGAGGGTTTTTTTGTTGTTTTTTTTGGTCCTAGAATGTGTCATTCTGCATTTGCATCTTTTGTTCTGACTCAACATTAAAATTCAATGTTTCTGTGCGGTACTATAGTGCATGATATACATTTTATTCACTTGGTTGTATAAATATTACTTAATATGAAAAACATACTTTGGATGAACCCTTGCTTTCTTAACATCACTGTTTACCAGGTTTACAAATACTGAAATAGGGTATTTTAGATTTATAGAATTACAGTAACACTTGCATTTTCCATAACTTCATCATTTTATGTCATGTGTGGACAGTAAATGATACTTTTACAAGTTAAACATAACCGTGTCATCTCAGGCTTTGTTTATTTATGTTTTGGAACATATATATCAATAGAATGCTGACTTAAAAAAAAAAAGAGAAAGATGTAGCCTCAGCTCAGTGCAATATTTCTGACATGACAATCATTTCAACCTGGTGACTTTACTATGCATTACACACCTTTTGCATTTTGGGTTGGGATGTTCAGGATGTGGTGAGTACTTTGTGGTACTGTGTGTTGGCCTCTGTATTATTGAGTCATTCGGTTCGTCCCACACTTATATGGTTTTACAGTCATCTAAGTCGTTTCCAGAGTCTGTGTTGAATGGCTAATTCTATATTAATTCTGAAAATGTATGGATACTCCTCACCTAAACCCTTTATCTTGAAGGGTAAAGACTCTGGTTCCTGGGCTTTGAATTGGACTTAATTTAGTGGCAAGTAGTTTCCCAACTTCATAATTATTAGATTAAGTCCCAACTAAGTGTGGGTCAATTCAATATATGGCTAACAATTTTTTTTATCTGGCAATGTAGTAGAACATGTCAATGAATGGAATGCATATGCCATCCAGTATCCTCTTTTTCTATATTTAGCTTATGAAATAGGGACATCATTCTTGTTAATGCTTTTTAAACACGCACTACTTTTTCTTGTGCATTTTCTGTTCCTATGAGCACTTTGGGCACTCGTGAAATCTCATATTTACTATTACAAAGCTATCTGTTTAACAGGACAGTCCAGCCATCACATGCACTTTAATGCATATGGTAGTTGTGTGTTTCTTTTAACTTTTCATGTTGTCAGTTTTGTTGCCCCTATGTACATTGGCTCCTTTCCCCACACCATCCCAGCTAAATATCCCTGGCCAAGCACATCTCCCTGTACCTCAAGAAGTTTCATAACAGGGGGTGGGGGCGCCAGGGAGACCAGAATCTTTACACTTGGTAGGAAAGAGGAGTGGAACTGTTGTCCTTAAATGTTGTGATTTATTAATGTGTTTAATTATGTGTATACATACAAGTGTCCTGTTCAATAAATGTGGTTCTATTTTTCCACTGTACACTGTGTCTTGGCAGTGACTTGGAGTTATGATCACTTGGCTGCCTAGCTTACTATCGGCAAGGAAAGTCTACACGACGGAGTTACTCAACTCAAATACAGGTCACTGTCAATTGAGTCGAAATGCTGGTATTTGAAATACCCATTGGGTGCCTAGTTTTCCAAAAATGTAAGATTGTATGGGGTATATTGATTAAGCTGGGTTCAGAGATGTCCCAAATTGGACATTGGGGCAGAATGACCACATGTCAAAATTGCAATTTAAAAAACGTACTTGTTCATGTCCCAAATGTGGCCTTTTAACCCCAAACGACCTGACAAGCCCATGCATGGGTGGTATCACTGTACTCAGGAGATGTTGCTGAACACATTTTGGGGTGACATATACCAGAAGCTGCAAAATTCATACTTCATGTAGAATGTGTGTGTGTGTGGGGGGGGGAAACATGCAAAAAACAATTGACAGAGGCTGGTGGTAAAATGTGTACATGGAAAGAGTTAAAATACCAGCATTTAAAATACTCTGGGCTGTCTAGTTTTCAAAAAAATAGATGGTTTCATGGAGTAAATTGAATTGGCTAGCTCCAAAGATGTCCCAAATAGGAAATGACCAGATGTCAAAATTTCATAATTTCCTTAAATTCTCCTTTTATGTATTTGCACTGTGTCCATGTCCCAGCCATCTTCAGCTCTGGCTTGCATGAGATTTCCAAATGAGAACCCCTGCACACACACATGCTCATAAAGTATAATTCTATCTTGATGACAAAAAAACCCTGCACCGCCTGCTTACACATACAGTCATGTGAAAAAGAAAATACACTCTCTTTGAATTCTATGGTTTTACATATCAGGACATAACAATTATCTGTTCCTCAACAGGTTTAAAAATTAGATAAATGCAACCTCAGATGAACACATGTCATATTACACTGTCATGATATATTAAAAAATAAAGCCAAATGGTGAAGCGATGTGTGAAAAACAGATACACCTTTCAATGATTCAATAGCTTATAGAACCACATTTAGCAGCAATAACTTGAAGTAATACTTTTTTGTATAACTTTATCAGTCTCTCACATCGTTATGAAGGAATTTTGGCCCACTCCTCATAGAATACTTTCTTTTTCAAACTACTGTACATACATGGTCATGCACAAACACTGTCATGCTAATGTACATACAGTCATACATGCAGCTTTTTTTTGCTGCTCGCTTCTGCGTAGAACCAAACGTTAACGTGACCCACCCCTGTGTTCCTGCCTCTGTTCCAAAATCGTTCACAAAGATCAGACCGGCCCTGAACAATATTGGACAGGCCTTGTGTGCAGTGTGTGGCCCCCACCCTTGATGAGAGGCACCTTTGGTGGAATGGACCCCCTGCCCCCCCAAGTACACCGCTGTAGATGCCATTGAAGATAGGCCTTTACATCCCGCTAGTGGATGTTTTACTTAAGGAACAGATAGCCTCCCTGATCTCGAGATTGAGAAAATATCCCAAAGAACTCTCATTAGTGTTTATCCTCTATCTATTCCTGAAGCTGATGGCATGGATCCGTATATTGAAGAAAACGTAGGGAAGGGCTTGATCAAACTATCTTGGTGCCCAGCAGGTGCAGGGTATTTTTCCTTCTCACCAAGAAAGATTGAACTTATGTCAACTACAGGGGCCGAAAATGCAGCACTGTCAAGAATACCATTCCAGAATTCTTCAACAGATTAAAAAAGCTCCACAGTGTCCACCAAACTAGGTTTTTGAGGAGCATACAACCTGGTACAAATAAGACAAGTAGATGGAAGCTTTGAACACATGTTTTGGGTCACTATGACTACACCATGCCTTTCAGTTTGAAAACTAGACACCCCAAGGTATTTCAAATGTTGGTATTTAAACTCTTTCCATGCAATAATTCTACCATCAGCCTTTGTCAAAGCTTGTAGAAGTCATTTCTTGTGTTTTTTTTCCACACACGTACTTTAGGAATGCTCTTTAGGCAGCTCTTGGCTGCCTCCTAAGCTCTTTTAAATCAGGTATCCACTGCCAAACAGTATATGACAGACGTTGATGCCCCAGGGAGGGGCCACACGGGGCGCCTGCAATCAATTTTGGTGTTGCAGAATGCCTCAACGTCGAGGCATTACAGCAACACCGTTTAATCAAAGACAGTCATCTTAGAGCGCTTTCTAAGCTTATTGAATGCCATGACATGCCCGGCATTAAACCCACTTACACTACCAGAGATCTCTTCTTGGCACCTAGGGCTTTGTGGAGCACCTGGCTGTCAAATTGTACCTCACCAGCGCTGTTGAACCCAACAATTTAGTGTTAGTTTGTGTGTGTGCATGTTACTACACATAATTAAGGAGTTCATATAATAATCTTACTGTGTGTAAGTATTTGCGTGTTCATTAGTTTCATTGAAGAAAAAAATACTGACATTTGGTTTTTATTTTATTTTTTGTTGACCCCTGTATAATAAATATAGGTATAATTCACACTTTAAGCCCCCCGAGTTTGTCTCTACACATTGTCTCTGTACAAAATTGTAATCCTCCAATCATCCAAGTTGAAAATGAATGCAAGTATTCCAATAATGGAAGCCTTTTGTACAGTATCGTCTGCCTATGTGTTCCCATAAACCTGATTATTTTTTTTTACTATATTTATATGTGCTTTTTTTTCTTCTTCAGCTATTACTGCAAGTGACATCAGTTACTGGCATTAGCCAGACCCCACCCACCACATTTTTGCATGCACATGCTCACGCTATACAGAGTGATTCATTGATTCATGTGATTCATCAATAAAAGCTATGCATTACAGTTGATGCTTGTAAAAATGATCAAGAAACCAATGTCCGTAGTATCCAGTAAACATAGCTGGTTTGACATGGGATTGTGTGAACAGCTGGAATGTTTCCTTTTTGACCTGTTTTCTTTGACAATGCTGCCATTGTTGGGAACTGTTGCTTGCCATCTCAAAATAAACACGTTACATTTTTGAGGAATGATGGTTGCAACTAAAATATTTTCCGTATTTGCTCGATTATAAGACGACCCCCCCAATTTGAATATTAATTTAGAAAAGAAAAGCCTAAATATAAGAATACCACATAAGAAAATTAGTTTTACTAGCAAGTATTAATTCACAGGTAAACTATTTTATCATATTTAATGAAACTATGATTAAGAAAAATGCATTTCTTGCTTTTATTTCCACTCTAGCCAACATATGCACTTTAACGCACATGACAGCTGTGTGGTTCCTTTTAAATTTTCATAAAGTCTTCCTTAGACATGCATAGGAATTATAGTTGCACAACAGATGGACCTGTTGCTTTTGACTACTCCTGTTTTAAATGATGTGAGCAGTCAAATATTTGTAGCAGTTTCCTGCATGATATTTTACTTTACATTATGAGTGATTCATTGTATGAGACAGAAGCTAATGAGGTGGTAAACCCATGCATTCAAGCTGCAGATGACTTTGATATTGTGGTATACCACACCGGGCAATGTAACTATGAGAACTCCTAATACTGTTTAAATGGAAGAACTTATGTTAGAACTTGTGGCACATGACCCAGCAGTAGCTGCCACCAGTGGACATCCTGTATATAAGACATTAAAGTGTTAATATAATTTGCATTAAAGATATTTATATCAGCTAACTGGTGCAATCATAATTTACCAGAATCATTTGGTAGAGACCTAAACAAAAAGAGATCAAGATTTCCATAGCCTAGAGATTTTACTTTCTTGCACAAAACCTTTTTAAAGAAATGATTGCTAGGAAAATGTGCTTCCTTAAACTTGGGCTACTTTTGCATCCCAAAAGCAAGATGCTTTGAATGTCTATGCAAAGAGTAATTTGCTGTACACATATCAAAGGGTAGCCTCAAAGCTTTTTGTTATCCTTTTGACAGATATTTAACTCCTTAAGGATCAGACTGTTTTGTTTTATTCTTTTTGTACCCTTCATATCCGAGGCTGTTTTAACATTTTTTTGTGGTGCCCGTGTTTAGCTGTATTTTTCTTCTCTTATTTCATGCACGCACACAAATTAAAATTGTTTTTATTTTTCGGGACAAGAAGGGCTTTCTTTACATACCATTATTTTTTATCATATCAGGTTTACTAGAAAAAATGGTGGTAATCTGGAGCTGGTGGACTTTACAGCTCCTAGTATATGTTACTACCAAATAAAACCCTAATGTGTATTAACCAACATCTCCTGAATACAGTGATACCAACCATTTATGTTTGTCATCTGTTCAATCTGCACCATGTCCTATTTGGGACATCTTTGAACCTGGCCAATTCAATTTACCCAATCAAACTATACAAAACCTTTTGTGGACCAAGAGGCTTTTGTTGGCATTCTAATGTTGGGGCAAATGTGCCTGCTTTTTGTTCCTTTCTTATTTTATTATATGTTAAGGTTTGGAGACCTTTTCTGATCTCTCTGATCCTTCTCAATTACAATGTATGCATTACACCCCTGATGCATATATGAAACTGAAATATGCCTTAAATGCTTGTGGTTGAATTTAATAATCTGATTATTTCTGTAGCATTATCTTCCTCTTGCTGCTGTTGTTGTTAGTTAAAGCAGACATGTCTTGAGCCTACATGTTTAGCATTTTACTTATGTACATATTCTAATGGTTAATCAGCATAATAGCAAACTGAGATGATAAGTAGTTAAATGGCACTGCATTGGCACTGCAGACTCTGGCACTGCATTTGAGCAAATATGCGTATTTACTGAAAAACATTTTATGTAACTCCTTTTTTTACTACTTCTTGGAAATTAGGATGCTGATCAAACATTACTAAATGGGCAGACGTTTCAGAGAGCCGACCACTGGTTGTATAAGTATTCTTTATTGTAGCGAAGTGATTTTTACCTACAGAAATTATTCAAAGTATTTCCTACTAAACTGGTTACACCCATGTTGACTTCTCTTAAAAGATTTGCGGCAAAGTTAATTTTATCACCATATTAAGATATAGTGAGGGCTTTGCCAAGTTACATATTAATTTTTGGATACATTTCAGTCATGGTTTATGTGATCATTTTGGGTTGCAGTACAATGCACCATGCAGCTTCACAATTAAATATTAAATAACTTTGTGAGTACAGCTGCAGCTGTGTCCATGTTGTTTCTGCTTCAATGACCATTCACCATCAATAAACCAGCGATGGAGCCGACTGTACACAACACAGGCAGCAATACATGTATTAGGCCAAACACATTTCCTACAAACCTAGGAGCTGAGGGTGGGGAAGGATACAAATGCATATGGGTGGATTCTGCATAATACCTCCATGTGCTTGCAAGAAGGACAACGGGACACAGATATCATATTTTTGGAGCAGGTACTTTTATACTGTCAAGGTGTACTCCTAGCAAATACATAGGGGATTCTGCATTTGCATTTTCCTTTCTCTCCCAGCTTATTCCATAAAGGAGATGTGTTCCCTAAACCCATCAACATGTACTTTGATGTACTCACTGCTCCAACGCTGACTATGCTAATGCTGCAGTTGGGAGTCCCTGTGCACATGTGAGGAAGCACTTGTGTTGATTTCTTTGGGAAATCATTCCTGCCACTGATTGGTGGCTTTTAAGCAGCCAATCAGTAGTAAGAATTATCAAGCCACAGCAAAGGAAGGCAAGTGGGCACTTTCTACCACAGGTAATTACTTAAGAGTACTCTGAAATGCATTCTTCTTTAGTGGGGCTGTAAATTGTCTCTTTAATAGCACATTTTAGTACTATATATATATTGTATCCAAGCACTACTGCAAATATCTGCTTAGTTTGTTTAATATAGCGGTCATACTTAAAATGTTTTATGGTATTTTATGATGTAGAATTTATGTTTGTGGAACTTTTCATGTCATGTTATGACATTATGGGTCTAAGAAAGCAATATGTGACTTAATGCCTTGGTGTTTTTCTGTCTGTTTTTGTGTAATTTGAACTCCGAGAAGTATGCAGAAGCTGGGTAGATGTGAACAGTACAGAAATAAACAGAGAATGAGTAAGCGTGTCAGATCAACAAAAGGGGACATGTTATAAAACAGACAGTACGTCATGTACATCCATTATGTAGAGGTTACTAAAGTTTATTCAGAGTTGTAAACATGGCTAACTATAATTTTGTAAATGCTGATTATCATAAAGATTGCTTATCAAAAAGGTATTTCAGTAGTAAGGTTGTCATCTAAACCATTTTTCTATTCTACAATTTAGATGGTATGAAGAGATGACAGATCTACTGAATAAAAGTAGACATAAATCCTTGATCCAGGGACTTGGGTTGTTCAGTAGGTGCATAAAGAGAATGGATTGAAGAATGTTTTTTTTTCTTCAATAAATTATAAGTGTTTTAACGGTACGGCGAGGCACCAGGAAGTTTATATGTTGAAAAAATCATATCTCAATGTGGTCCGCTAAGATGAGAGCAAATACTTAAGTCTAGTATTTAAGCGTATCAGAAAGTACTGAACAAATGAAAAAGTAATGTAAAAATGTTTAAATAATTGCTGTCTACACAGACTGGAATATGATGCCATGGAATATGACATGCAGTTAGTTAAACAGACAACCTAATTCAAACTACTAGAAATCTATTCGTACAGTCTCTAGGCTTTGTATAAAAGACCTAGGCTGTTTTGATGTAAGAGAATTACCTTCTTTTATCAGCTGTATTAAAAATGTGGGCTATTTAGTTAACTTGTAATTATCAATCAAAACATTTGCTCTCTGAAATTATAAGGGAGACCATATTATAAATACACGTGAAGACAAAGATAATTATACTAAAACTATAAACACGATAGTCATGATCACAAGTTTGTACTGTGAGAGGCTCCTTAAACTAATGGGGGAGGGGCTGAGAAGCTGCTTATTCTCTTTATATGGTAGCAGCACCTACGGTTGGGACCAGAAATATTTGGACACTGACACAAGTTTTGTTATTTTGGCTGTTTACCAAAATAAATTCAAGTTACAGTTAAATAATGAATTTGGGCCTAAAGTGCAGTCTCTCATCTTGAATTTGAGGGTATTCACATCCCAATTGGAGGAAGGATTTAGGAATTACAGCTCTTACGGAACCAAAAGTAATTGGACAATTGACTCAAAGGCTGTTTCATGGACGGGTGTGGGCTTTTCCTTCTTTATTCCTTCATCAGTTAAGCAGGTAAAATGGTCTGGGATTGAGGTGTGAAGTTTGCATTTAGAAGATGTTGCTGTGAACCCACAACATGCGGTCAATGGCGCTCTCAATGCAAGTGAAACAGGCCATCCTAGGCTGCACAAAATTAATCAGAGCGATAGCAGGAACGTTTGGAGTGGCTAAATCAACAGTGGGGTACAGAAAGAATTACTCTCCAGGAGGTAGGCATATGATTATCCAAGCCTACCACAAAAGCAACCACAAGGTGCAAACCATGCATAATCCTCAAGAATAGAAAGGCCAGATTAGATTTTTCCAAAAAACATCTAAACAAGCCAGCCCAGTTCTGGAACAGCATTCATTGGCCATATGAAACGAAGATCCACCTGTACCAGAATAATGGGAAGAAAAAAGTAGGGAGAAGGCTTGGAACGGCTCATGAGCTGAAGCATACCGCATCATCAGTAAAACACTGTGGAAGCAGTGTGATGGCATGAGCATGCATGGTTTCCGATGGCACTGGGTAACTAGTGTTTATTGATCATGTTACAGAATACATTTTAAGAATAAAAGTGTATAAGGATAAATTGTCTGCTCAGATTCAGCCTAATTAAGCAAAGTTGGTTGAATGGTGCTTTACAGATGGAAAGCAATAGTTTAAGGCAAAGAAGTCAATCACCTGATCTCAACCCGACCGAGCATCCATTTATCTTGCTGAAAACAAAACTTAAGGGAGTAAAACCCACAAACAACAACTGAAGAGAGCTGCAGTAAAGGCCTAGCAAAGCATCACATAGGTGGAAACCTAGTGTTTAGTGATGTCCATGTGTTTCAGACTTATGTCAGTCATTGCCTGCAAAGGATTCTCGAAGAAGTATTAAAAATTAACACTTTATTTAAGATTGTGTTATGGTTATGAATGTTCTGTCGGTGTCCAAATATTTCCTGACCTATCTGTATGGCCGAGCCACTTCAGAAGAAGCAAGAAAAAATGTTACTGAATTGTTTTACTTAAATTGGGCTTTATACAGTTTTTTTTATCCATTCAATGTTGTACTAGGTGTTACCGAAGTATCCATAAGTTGTAGTCCGCTTAAAACATGGTGGTGGCAGCATATTAGCAGTCTGGTGTGGTATTTGTCTTTGAGGTTATGTGTCAGGTTTTCCGATAGATAACCACGACAAGGCTTCCTTTCTCCATTACTCTCTCCACCACTATTCCTTTTCTCCATCCTTCTTCTCTTCCCTGCTTTCACTGTCCCTTCTATTTCTTCTTTCTCTCTAACTCTATTTTTTCTTCTTATTTCGCTATAAAATTGACCCCCTCATAGCACCCCCTGCACCACATCTGGCAGTGCTTTTTCTTTTACTTTTTTCTACCAATAAATGTTATCATTTTAACTATACTTTTCTCTTGTTTTTTTAGTAGCAAACACGGTTATTACTCTATTGTGAAGCCGTGCACACAGTATAGAAAACCCATTGGGGTTATCTATGACCCCAGGGATCTCAGTTGGCACAAGTTGACGATTGACATCACAAGTAGTGGTCCTCTACATGAGAGGGTTCTCAGTTAGGATTTCCTTATACAGTAGTCATGGGAATCTTATGGGGAGCCCTCTGATTGTTTTCCACCCCATTATTGCTTGTCATTGGGGCTGCATCATACACAGTTAACCAAGTATTTTGGCAGGAGATGCCATGTGCCCCTGGCAGATTATGGAGATTCTCTGGTGAAGTCAACTTCCATTAAAGCATTTAAATCTCCTTTAAATGTAACAGCTGTCAGAGCACTGTCACATTCAATCTGACAACTCGAGACCTGGTCAGAACAAAGAAGGCAGAAAAGGGTTATCAGAGGCGAGCTAGAGGGGCCATGGAGATGCTGCGGGCAACAGAGGGTCAGGAATAACAGAGGACCATTGTGGGAACTGAAACACTGACCAGGTCAGTGAGAATGTAGCATGTGGGTGTTCTACGTGAAGCCCTGCCCAATGTAACACATATTCCCTCTGTGACTACATATGTAGTTGGTCCCCCTTTGAGCTATAGCAGCTTCCTCTCTTCTGAGAAGGTTTTTCACAAGGTTGTGGAGTGTTTCTGTGGGATTTTTTAGACCATTCATCCAGTAGAGCATTTTCTGTGTGGTCAATCACTGATGTTGGACGAGAAGGCATCATCACAATCTCTGTTCATCCCAAATGTGTTCGATGGGGTTGAGATCAGGGCTCTGTGGGAGCCAGACGGGTTCTTCCACACCAAATTCATCCAAGCATGTCCTTATGGATCTTACCTAATAGTGGAATAGAAAAGTGCCTTCCCTAAACTGTTCCCGCAAGGTTGGAAGCATAGGATTGCCCAAAGTGTCAGGTATGGTGAAGCATTAAGACTTACCTTCACTGGAAGTAAGGGACCTAGTCCACCCCCTGAAAAACGGTCCCATACCATTATCCCTCCTCCACCAAACTTTACAGTTGGCATAATGCAGTCAGGTAGGTAACCTTCTCCTGACATCCACCAAATCCAGACTCTCCCATCAGACTGCCAAACAGAGAAGAGTGATTTGTCACTGCACAGAACATATTTCTACTGCTCCAGAGTCCAGTTGCAGCATGCTTTACACCACTCGATCCAAAACCTGGCATTGTACTAGGTGATCTGAGGCTTGCATGCAGCTGTTCGGCTATGAAAACCCATTCTGTGAAGCTCCCGCCACACAGTGGTTGTTTGGAACTCTTCAGTTATGGAATCAGCAAATCGTTGGCAACTTTTATGCGCCTCAGCACTTGGTGGCCCTGCTCTATGACTTTATTTGAGGTTCTGCTTCATGGCTGACTTGCTGCTGTTCTTAAATGCTTCCACTTTCCACTAATACCACTAACAGCTGATCGTGGAATATATAGCAGGGATGAGGTTTTGCAAACTAACTTATTGCAAAGGTGGCGTCCTACCACAGTACCATGCTTGAATTCACTAAGCTCTTCAGAACAACCCATTTTTTCGTAACTGTTTATAACTACAGACTGCATGAATAGGTGCTTGATTTTACACACTTGTGGCAATAGGTCTGATTGAAGTGTGCCCCAATCCTTTTGTCCATATAGTGAAACTGGTCCCATGCAATTAATTTTCCTTTAAACATCCTAAGTAAATGTGTTAAAGGGGGCTTAGCCTAGGTGTTTTCTAATCTGCTTTATACGTATATGAAGATATTTTATTTTGAAAACTGAAATTAAACATGATTTTTTTTATGTTTTAGAAATCCATATGACATAACAATGTTAAATCAAAGCTTAATCTTTCTTGTATGTTGTTTAAAGCTATACACTATAATTGAACTTGAAAAAGAACTTGGCTAAGCACACTGTGTCTCATTTATACGGTTAAATCAATTACTCCTTCTAGGAATTTCTGTAGCTTGAGGCGTAGTGAGCAAAACCTTGTTCATCCAAGTAATTAGTACTCCAGAGAATACTCTTATTAAAATTCTTGCGGGACTAGAAAAATATCTAATGACAAATATTTTGTTTTCATTTTTAAACAATTTTTTCATTTTTAAGTATTTTAAACTTATTTTTTGAAATCCTATGTATACACAAGTCACCTGCAGTTGCTTCTTGGTGTAATCATTTCATTTTATATAACTTTAAAAGTGCCATGAACAAAACATTCAATAACTGTATTTAATTTAAAAGGGTCAAATTAAAGCACATTTCAAGGAACATCCATGCCCAAAAAGGACAATTTGCCCTAGTAACGCAGCACAGTGACTGATACCCCCCAAAGAATTGCCATCCTAGGCTAGAATATGCCACTGACATACTATCTATCTATCTATGTTTCTATGTTTCTATAAACTGAACTGAACGATTCTTTAAAGTTGTTCTACTACATTGTATTGCTCTGTGACAGCAGGAAAAAGTATGTTAACCCTTTGGAATTATCTGGATTTCTGCATATGATGGTCATTAAATTTGATCTGATCTTCAACCAAGTCACAAATAGACAAACACAGTCTACTTCAATGGTGGCCATGCACAGTTAGTTCCTGATGTATGTTGCAGGAAGATCTAATCTGCAGTAGCATTCAGTATTTGTCACCCTTTTCACTATTTCACCTTACTTATTACACTTTACCCATCCCTTTTGTTAGACAGGCACCCCATCTGATACTTTAAGCGGTGTGTGCCCTCCACATGAATTTGTTTGATGGCATTGAGTCATTTCATCTCTTAAGAGTACCACAGAAGGCCGAAAGAAGGTCTAGCCCTTCAAGGACTATTCCTATTGCTTCATGGAAATATGGAAGCCTTATGTTTTCACTTAAAGTGGGAGCTTCAGTTTCTGGGGCAATAACTGACCAATCAGCATGTTCTCTAAAATTGGACAGGCATTGGTGCCTGGGGCAGATATCCCCTAATATAGTTGACTGCTAGAGTGAGAAAGTGTTTATTGCATAACTAGTGGGCAGGGATCATAAATTGATCTTACATAAATATCTTACATATGATGTAAAAGACCCTTAACATCTTGAAAAAGCTCTATTTCTCATCTTGCTTTGATCATTTCCTTAAGACATCATCACTAGAGCACTAAGAGATCATCAGGAGATCATTAGCACATCTTAAATTTTCTTAACTATAATGTAAAACACCCTAAATATGACCTAAAAGATGTTTATTCTATTTTGTTTTGATATTTTGTTTATGAAATATCGTTATTGCCTTATGAAACCATCATTGAATCATTAAAATATCTTAACATATCCTACATATGCTGTACAGACCCTTAATATAATAAAAAAATCTATTATTCATTTTGTTTAGATCTTTTCTTTATCACATTATCATTAGAGCATTATGACATCATCCAGCGGGGGGGGGGGGGAGAATGTGTCCTGAGCTCCAGAACTTAAAGGGGGAGAGAGAACATAGATTCCTCATGATCATGGGTAATATTGTGAACACATGTTAAAAAAATGCTAATGTGTAATATTTGTTAAACTTAACTACTGACCATAAATTAATTTGTATTTAACATAGCAGAGTGTTCAGAATGGATTGTGGTACAGTCATGAATTTTGTAGATATGATGGTAACTTTATTATTTTTTTTTATTTTTTTACAGATGGAAGAGAAGAGGAGGAAATTCTCATTTAGCAGTGATGACTCGGATACCGCTGATAGTAAGATTAATTTTCTGAATACATGAAATATAAGCAATGTTCTAGATGTTACCTCCATGCTATTAATTAGTGATCTACTTGTTGAATCCAATAAGTGTCTAATTGGACAACGCATTATTCAATTTTTAGTTTGGTTACCTTCACTTTTAGTTTTTGTCCAACACCATCTTTAGATCTGGCACAAATTTACATGATTTGTCTCTCTTTTGTACAGTGTTTTAAAGGTGAAGGAATAACTTCAGAACACTGCTAATCTGTAAATGTAAACATTCGATTGTTGTGAGAATTATAAAGAAACATTTTCTGTGCAAAATTTTACATTTTGTGGAACAGTGTTGTCTGCTTTCAAATCCATATCACTCATAAATCTTTTTTATTTAGCAACTATTGTCAGACAAACTAAATGTATATATATTTTATTGCCTAGCTTTGGTAAGACTTTTCCCCCTAAGAATCATGAGGTTCAGCGTTGGTTTTTTGACATCTTAAGGATTTTCCTTTTTTGTTTAAACATTCACATATATCATAAACAATGGCATGGAGTGAGCGATACATTTCGGAAAAGGAAAACTTTTTTAACTAAGTGGCTTAATGTTGTGTCATCTGGTAGTAGATCAAAGAACATGGCTGACATGTTCATAAATATTTGGGCATATTTGGTAGTATGTTTTTTGGGATTTTTAAAAACACGTGTATTATTGAATTTCTTATTGTCTTGCTTGCGTCAGGTCATACAACATCGTGGTCAAGATGCTCCAAAGTCCCAGCAAATAAAATCGCATGGCCAAGACAGACAGAGAAGAAACCATCAGAGGTTTGATTTGTTATGCATTTAAAATATAATGACATTTTAATGATAATTTTAATGATAAATCTAGAAGTATGTGGTCATGAGAAAGATCTACAGTCGCATCTGCTTGGAACACTGTTCTCAACTGCTTTGGTTTAATTTCCCAAATTCCTGACAGCATCTGCTGAAGTCAAAGCAAATCTAGTGGCAGGCAGTCAGTCTGAAGGATGCATTTCTTACAGTGACTCATTAAGGCATAGAATTATTTAAAGTGAGTTAATCGACTGCAAGTTTTTTGAATCATGTAAATCACAGAGGGAAGATAAAGCAAAACTAGTTCAGCATGTCCTCCCATTAATGCCTTTATTGTTCATTCATTTATGTGTGATTGACTCGTCAACAGAGATGTCAACAGAGATTTCCGTAAGTCTTTAGCTAAAGCTGTCTCCTTCCCAAGTTTTGGGAAGGTTTTTTTGTTTTGTTCTTTACAGTTTGCTAGCTATTTAAATGGTTTTTACACAAAAGTGTAGTAAATATCTCCTTTAGTGAAAAAATATATTATCTGCCTTTCTCCTTCTTAATCATTCAATCAAATGACTTGAAATGCCCAAAAATGCCTCTGGTTGTGTGTTAAGTCCCTATATGTAACAGAATCTTTCCTCACACCTGCTATAGAACATCTCTGTCTTTCAAACATGCATTTGACTCTTAGTGGCTAATTTGATTTCAGGGAACTCGTAGTGTGATTATACAGAGGCAGTTCTTTTAAAACGTGATAGGTAAACGTATTTGAACAGACCTTCGGAAGTTCATTTTGTGTTTACCACGATCAAATAATTTCTTTGGCAGTACACTTATCTCCATCCTATGTAATTTTCTTTGCTTTGAGCCATTTAGTAACTGAAATGGAACAGCTCCTGTCGTGAAACCAAAGAACCATCATTTTGTTAGCATAAACTAAATTAAAATAAACTCTAAAATAACGTGGCGTAATGTTGAATGGAAGATATTAATTATCAATAATGTCATCCTTACAAAAGTTTTATTTTAGTTTGGAAACTTCTCCACACCACAATATGTCCGAGGACCTCAAAATTTCAAGGTTAGGTAGAAGTGCCAACAGAGGAACTACAAGAATGAAAAAACAATCCCTGTGCATAGAGTTGCCCTTGTAGTCTCCTAAAACTGCACACATAGTAACTATTTTACCATACCCAGTTCTTAATTTTTACATCCCATGCATGTTTAAGATGCTGATGTGGTTACCTTTCTCTCGTTTTCCCATGTCTTTTTTAACCATAAGGACCTTGAAAGCATCTTGTCTACCCTTTTCTTTAGTTGCAATCATTTTACCACATGATCTATTAATTTCTTTGCTAATCTCCATCTTCCTGTTGTCATTCTCTTCTGCTTCAGTTGGTTATTCTATTTGCTTTAAAGCTTCTTAAACAGTTGCTCATATTGTTTGTAACGGCAATTAACATCAGCCATGCAAAACCATAAAAAGCCGTGTTGCTAAGCAGCAGCCTTTTTATAGATAAAGTGTACATTTCTGCAGCAACCAAGAAATAGTAAACAGTTTAGTAAACATAAATAAAATGGTTTACAGAATTGATTCTATTCTGCCAACTGCCTTGTTCATCAGTGTCCAATTTAACGTTTATTCAGCTTTCATAAATAATTTAGTAGCTTTTGAGTGGAATAACTGGGTCCTTTTTTTCCTTACTGTAATTGAAGGCAATTCAGATGTGAAAGACATTCCGATTAGCGTTTGAGTGGATGGGGTTATGGAGGTTTACCAGATCTATGATATGAGTATTTAGATACAGCCCAAAAGCATTTTCTAATGTACGATATGTGAACCTTTGAGTGTCGAGAGGGCTTTCAGGATTAAAGTGCTTCTCTATCAAAATTCAGCAATTCATTTGTTACTGTACCCTGTGCACCACACTGCACATTGAAATGATTTCTTCTTTAATGGTCTAGGGCACCAAATGGGATTATACGGAAAAAATGTTGCATTGAAATTTTTTTATTTTCTGTATATTATCTACCTTGCATGTCTTATTGCCACTCAAGCTCAAGTTCTTACTCAGCGGCAGCCCTTGCCCTCTCTCTGCCTTGGATATCACTTAAAATAAACAATACAATGCAATTTAATCCAGTAGAACATAAAGATCTATACACAGGTTTTTGCTTAACTAACTTAACCTAAACCAATACTTCTCTACCACTGGCGAAGCGGGCTTTTTTCATGTGCTCACGAGACTACTGATGGTCCAGGTATAATAATATTTCTAGCGTTTATAACACACTCAGGCCAACTTCTATCTACGTTTTACATCAAAGTAGTGATCAAGATCAATTCTCAATTTGGGGTCTAAAAATCGGGTGTGTCTCATACAGTGGTGGTAGATTTTTTTTAACTAAAAAGGGGACCTGCTGCTTACCTTGATACTCCCAGTGGAGTCACGCGAGTGCACATCGCATCACATGACTCCGCTCAGTTCCTGATCCTGCTCGAGCAAGGCAATAACTTTATGTAATATCTTTTTTTTTTAATTTCGGCCCCCCAGATAGGGGTGCGTCTTATACTTGGGGAAATACGGTACTCATTTTTCAAATCCGAGTTTCTACCAAATTAAACATACACCATCTTTGATCTAAATAAATGTGAGCTAAAATGATCATGAAAATTGATAGTGACAGGTTATTATCAATTTGCTTACAGAATTTTGAGATTTGTTGATAAATAAGAGAAGTGTGCTTAAAGTTTGTTCAACTTCATGTTATACAGTCATCTGAATTTTGTTGGCAACCTTGTAAAACCATTATTTTTTTACCAATCCCCAGAAGTTGCATGTTCATTTTAGTTTTAATGTTTATTACATTGTTTTTGTTCCCTTATTTCATGAGCATATTACATGTGCATCATACATGCTCTAACTTGTCTTCTGGACAATGATTAAAGGAGGGGAAATCCCTGCTGTAAAACGTAAGGTTTGACAACTATTATTAATCATTTTGTTTCCATATGAGTCAAATAGTTTGTTCTTATTTCATCTGAAAAGCAGCTTATACTATCTTTTATCTTTCGGTTTCATTTTTTTTGCAAGTGTTAACCAATTGCAGGAGCCAAAAAGGCAGCAAAGTCATTTATTTTCTCTCTGGTGCAAGCACATTTTCATTTTGGATAAAACCATATTATTACAAAGAACCTTCTTATAAATGATGTATCTAGTGAAATGATTATAGAATTATCCATTGCACAAACAATAATAATATGTATACTGAACATATGTGGCATCTTAAAGACATATTTATATACCATATTTGCTCGACAAGGTTTTCCTCAAAGCAAATGCTCTGAAAAATAGACTAAGATCCAGATCCCTGCAGCACTGCAGGGAACCTGCATCATTCTCTCCGGCAGCCTCTGCTGCTGCCGGCACCTCCTCTGGGGGCTTCTATGACGGAGTGCCAGCATGACATGACCTTCCGGTGCTCCACCATAGAAGCCCCAGCGGAGGTTGAACAGAAAGGTCATGTGATGCTGGCGCTCCGTCATAGAAGCCCCGGTGGAAGTACTGGCCAGCAGCAGCACACAGACCTCCACCAGATGCCCCACTAGACACCAGGGAGTCTGAAGCAGGGGTCACAAGTAAGGGGATGCACTGGTAACCCGGGGGGGGGGGGTTTAAGAGTATAGGGGGGGTTAACAGTGGCATGGGGGTGGGGTTCAATGGTTTTCTGGAGGCAGAATGGCATATAGAGGGTTAAATGGCAATATCAAGGGAGGCAGAGTGGCATATAGGGGGGTATAAGGCATACCTGGGGGTGTGGCAAATAGGGGGTTAAAATGCACATCAGAGAGGCAGAGTGGTATATATGGGTGTATATGGCATATCTGGGAGGCCGAGTGGCTTAGTTGGGAGGCAGAGTGGCATAAAGGGGGTATAAGGCATTTCTTGGGGACACAGTAGTATATAAGGCATATCTGGGGGGCAGAGTAACAAGCCGTGGGGCATATGTGCATAACTGGAGGCAGGTTGCCAAATAAAAGGAAATAAAAACAAAACTTTTTTCGATCATAGTTTTTATTAAATATGAAAAAATAGTTTACATGTGAATTAATATTTACTAGAAAAACATTTTTCCTGTAGAGTAGGCTTATATTCAGGCTTTTTCTTTTTTCCCTAAATTAATATTCAAATTTTGGGGGATCATCTTATAATCGAACAAATAACCTCCGATTATTCAAAGGCCTGGGCAGTTTGATTGGGGTGAGGTCAGCTTCACTCAAGGTGCAGGAATCATACCATGAATCATACTATTCCAGAACCATAGGCATTAACATGGAGTCCCATACCCCCCCCCCCTTTGCAGCTATGACAGCCTCCAACCTTCTGGAAAGTCTTTCCATAACATTTTGGAGTGTGTCTGGTAGACTTTGTGTCCAAAAAAAAAACATTTTTGAGGTCAGGCACTGATGTTGAATAGACACCTGAAAAAAGGGAACAGCACTCATCAGTGTTATTCGTTATGTACTCCAGCCTAAAACATGCTACATTTCCATACACCTTTTCTCTGTTCTCTCCCTCTCATCCCTCTCTCCCCTCCCTACATCTCCTCCTTCTCTCTATGACTTATCATTGTGAAGAAAAAATCTGCTGCCGAGCTTTGTTATGTAGTAATGGCCACAGTTTTCTGTCACAAAAAATATTGTGACGAGATTTTCCTGATATGGAAATCAAGCCGAGGAGCTAGTCCTGCACATTGGCACTTTGACACTAAATATTGTCAGTTTCCTATGTCTTGAAAAGAAATTAAAAAGTTTGGATATTTTCATTTTCCTTGAACTTGATTTGAAAGACCCCTAGTAGTAAATGACTTTTCCCGGACAATTTTTCAACTGCAGCTCTCCCCCAGTTATCCAGTGGCAGGAACAGATCTCCTGAGTTTTTTAATGCAAATATTCTGTAGGCTACATACTAGAGCTTCAATATTTAGTCCAATGTAACCTTTACCAAAAAGCATCGGTTTGGCCAATTTTATGTCACAGTATTTGTCACAGTACTGATCGATGTTTTTTACCCACCTAGGCCTCTGTACATTATGAAGTTTAAACCCAGTGGTTGTATACAAGATATTGCAAGTTTATTCATTTTAATGTGTTTTTGATTGTATATCCGCCAGGTATTTCGCACGGATTTGATAACAGCCATGAAAATTCCAGACTCGTATCAGTTTGGCCCAGACGATTTCTACATTCTAGCAGACCCTTGGAGGCAAGAATGGGAGAAAGGTGTGCAGGTGCCTGCTAGCTTAGAAGCAGCACCACAGCCGGAGGTTAGGTAAGAACATTCTGATATGTCCTAAAACTCATCTGTTTTATTACATTCTTTTAAATGTAATTAAATGCTCACTTCTAGTTGATTTACATAAGGATTGAAATCAGTAGCACAATGTACAGAAAACGTCAGTCGATGAATTTACAGAGCCATACGTTGCAATTATGTGAACTAAGCCTCCACCAAAAACCTTTTGTCTCGTTAAGTGGGTATAGTTTGTTGTCAAAAGACAATGAAAATATGAATTTTAATGAAATGATTAAATCACTATGCGATGAAAATAAAAGGAACAATAATCATTTTACCCATCAGCATATAGGGTTAACTAGAAAAGTTAATGATCAATAATGGTGAAATTAAAAGTTGGATGAATGCAAATACGGTGCTATAACAAACAATAACAATATACACCCTGGGCACTGAAAATGGGAATTAATCTGAATATTAATTTTATTTATGTTTTAGTTTATTTGGAGAAAATAACAAAATTATCTATATTAAAATGTGGACTAGTATTGGGATCTAACTAAACATTTTACAATATGGCCAATATTAGTAATTTTATCTCTCTAATGCAATAAGCAGCAAGCAAAGATGTAGAATCTATAGCATGCTGCTGCCTGGTCCAAAATCCCCAAACAAATAGTCATCTAATCCCCAGGACGGTTTATGGAAGTCAGAGGAGGTGGGAATTCAGAGCAAGCAGGCCAACAAACTACTTCTCCTGCAATCCCAGCCAACTCATTACAGACTATGATGAGGTGAGGTGATACCACTCTGATATGGGATTACAGCTTCCTGACCATTAACTGCCTTGCGTCCAGTCTGGCTCCATTCTTGTTGTGGAAGGTAATCGCAGCACCCATTGTAAGATGATAGTAAAATAGCAGAAAGATCAGGTAAAGGATTAATTAGGAGTTTTTAATTGTCATTTAATAAGTTATTTTCACTGGCATTTGGCCAAATGCACCATAACAAACAAAATTAGGTGGATATTCCAAGAGTTACGTGATTGTCTACCAATTCTTCCTATCCTCCTCTTTTTTATAACGTTTTTTTTTTTAGCTCATTCATCCTTAATGGGAAGGCTTTAGGGCCAATGGCGACTCTAGGAACAATATATAGGGGGGGCACATAAGATACCACAGTCAAACTGGGGGGGCTAATAAGAAAAAAACTCAATAAATATATATAATTAGGATGCCAAAATACTTGCAGTATGCAATAATATGTTTTATATTGAACATAATACTTAAAAGACAAGCTTTCAAGAGCTTTCCTATCTTTCTCAGGTATTGCTTCAGACCTAAGAAAGAGAGGAAAACTCTCGAAAGCTTCTTTTTATAGTTTACGAATAAGTGCAGAGACAACGCATCAGGCTCTTGTGCTGTCTGGATGTTGTGAGCAAGGCTCCTTTTGTGCCCAAGGCAAGAATGGAAAATTGTGCCCCCTCATCTATTTTTAGGTTATTTTAATGACTGCCCTTACACACACCTGCCCATAAACACGCATATACACATACACTGCCCTTACACCCGACTGCCCATACACACTGTCTTTTACAAATATCTGCCCATAAACACACACATACACTGCCCTTTCACATGCCTGCCTGTTCACACTGCCCTTACACACACCTGCCCTTAAGTGCACTGCTTTTACACACCCCTGCCCATAAACACATACATGCATACATTGCCCTTACACACACCTGCCCATACACACTGCCTTTACAAACACCTCCCCATACACACACATACACATACACTGCCCTTACACAAGCCTGTATACGCACACACACACAAGCCTTCCTATAAACCCACATATACACATACAGTGCCCTTACACACCCCTGCTTTTAAACACACGTATATACACACTAGCTTACAAACACACACACACACACACATATATATATATGTATACACACACTGCCCCTTTCTCCCCATCTCTTACCTTTCTCATCTTCCATCCTGTCATGGGAGCGGGAGGTCTCTCATTTCAGACAGACTATTCACTATTCAGGATATTGATGCAGAACACTGGGATAAGACGTCGTATCCCAGCACTCTGCATCAATTAGTAGTGTAGTGATTAGGGAGCACGGAAGCCAAGGTCTGATGACCGTCCCTCCGCAGCAATGTGATTCACCATGGGGCCCCCAGATCGCGGGCCCTTGGACAACTGCCAGGTGTGCCCATACATTTAGATAGCACTGTGCCATTTGGTCTTGCAGCTGGGGGGGGCAAAGAGGGGCAAGGGATACTCTGGGGGGGCAATTGCCCCCTGTAGCAACACCTATGTTTAGGGTCAGTACTATATTATGCCCAAATAGTTTATATCCGGTAAAACCTAATGGAAATTACCAGTAAGAAAGGAACTAGTGCAATAGTTGCTCTAATTTAACAATACAATTATTATTTTCATAAATAACCACTTATTCACCAGAATTAGGAATGTCTGCTGTAAGTGTTGTTCAGTTACTGTCAGGCCTAGCTTGAAAAACATAGACAGAATTCTAAGTTCCAGAATAATATTTTTAGTAATGTTGCCTTGAACAAGTGATGGAAAACTCCAAAACAACCAATATTTTTCTTAAGAACACCATCAATATATTGGAAAAAATTAGATACAAGAGTTCATGTAATATAGGATTAAATGTATGTATTAGTAAAAATCTGATCTATGTCAATAAAAGAAAAACATTGAAAGCGCTATCAACACCTAAAGTACTGTATTTGCTTGATTAGAAGAGAAGGTTTTAATAGACAAGGTCTTATAATCGGGGTTGTCTTATAATCAGACCTCAAATAGGTCTGACTATGAGACTAAAATCCAGACCACCACAGCGCTGCAGGGGACCTGGATCCTCCTGTCTTATGCCCCCCCAAACTTACCGGTGTTTCTGACTCCCCGCGTGTAGCCGGGGCAGCCGGAAGGAGGTGCGGTTAGCAGTGGGGGTTGTCTGTGTCCATCATGCAGACTGTCCCCAACTGTCATAGAGAATTCTGGTGTAGGGAACTCTCCTCACTGACAGCCGGGGAAGGTCTGTGCGATGCCTCCAGAGATGCCTTTTAACCCTCTATACGCCACTCTGCTTCCTGAAATGCCTTATACCTCCCTATATGCCACTGTGCCCCATAATATGCCTTTTAACCCCTAAATGCCAGCGAGGCATATAGGGGGTCAAAAGGCATATCATGGGGCACAGTGGCATATAGAGGGTTCAAAGGCATATCATGGGGCACAGTGGCATATAGAGGGTATAAGGCATTTATGGGGCAGATGTGCATAACTGGGGGGTCAGGTTGGAAAATAAAAGGAAATAAAACAAAATATTTTTCTCAATCATAGCTTTTATTAAAAAAAATAGTTTACATGAATTAACATTTACTGGTTAAACGTTTTTCCTATAGGGTCATCTTATATTCAGTTTTTTTCTTTTTTTCCTAAATTAATATTCAGATTTGGGGGGGTAGTCTTATAATCGAGCAAACACGGTAATATTATTTCCCTGTTTTCCTTGTTAGTAATATATCTCACTAAATTAAAAGAACACAGACTGTAGTGGAAATATCAAATAGAAAAATGGGTAAGTCGATAAGCAGGAGACTAAATACTACAGAATTATAATTAATATCTGATTTTCATCAGCTCAGCCTGAGGACAAATCCATCTGAGTTTGGAGATTAAAGGGCCAGTGTGGGCTTTGACAATACTGCAGTGTAAAATTTTTGACAATACCAAACTATTAGAATTTTTTGTGTTTGATATCTGAAGAGTGAGAACAAAGAAAATTGGATAGGAGCTTGATCTTAGTCTTGGGTGTGGGTGGAAAAAGTCCCTCTGTTCACAGCGCCTGGATGACTCATCTATAAACAGAGGAATTAAAAAAAAAAAAAAACAGCCTTAAAGCTTTGAGGTACAGTATGTATTAACACTCTGATAAAATTATTACTGGAATACAAATCAGCTTTGTCATTTTGCAAAACTAATAAATGTAAATGTTATGAGCCTTTATACAAATATATGCTAATACATCTAACCACCAGAATTAGCTACAGATTAGCAGGCGTTTTTTAACAGTTATCATTGCAATATCTGTCACGGAAGCTCTGTGACTAGGAGCCAAGAACCCTTATTTTTCCCTGACTACTTAAAAAAAGTTACCGGTAGAAAGAAGCTAAAATCTAAAGGTCCCTTGCCCAGGAAAGCATCCCCAGCTGCCACATACAATAAAGGTTAAGCCCGGCGGCTGGAGTACGTTGTTAGATCGAGCAAGGTAGACACGTGCGGGGTTGGTCGCTTGGATCACCCTATAGGGAGTTGGACGTAGCTCCTATTTCCATTGGTTGCTAAGTTCGCGCTGCCGGAACTCCATATATGGTGTGTTGGGTAGCTCCCTACCTGATTGGCCGAGAGTTTAAAGCGACGGCCATGAATACAAATACTCGCCCCCTGTTAATACTGTTAAAGTCCCTTTGTGTGAGCAGTGTTTTCAAGATAAATGTACTGTGTAAATATACTGTTGTTGGGACTAATAAAAGATTTTGTCTGCTGAAACAAGAAAGGATTGTTTGTGTCTCTGTATACTAAGTCCTATCTATTCTGTCGTGATTATTGGGGAACTAAAGGAAGAACTAATTAATCAACGGCCAAGGGTAGCTATAGCTCTTGGGGAACCGTTACAATATCCAATTTAATTGAAATTTGGGATTCTGTCTCACTTTGACTTGCTTCATAAATGACATATCAAAAGGGTTATGGTTTACTACTTTAATACCCAGCTGTCATATAGTTATTAGTTTACTATTTATATTATTAGTATACATGCATTGGCATTTCCACTCTTTTGATTGTTCGTTAATAAAATCCATTGCCAGAATTGCCATACACGTTTTCCCCCACTTGGTTCCATTGTTCACCTACAGTTGTGTGAAAAAGAAATGACACCCTCTTTGAATTGTATGGTTTTACATATCAGGACATAACAACAATCATCTGTTCCTTAGCAAGTCTAAAAATTAGCTAAATACAACATCAGATTAACAACACAAGACATATTTTACCGTATCATGATTATTCAACAAAAATAAGGATTGCTTGGAGAAGTAGTTTGTTGGCCTGCTGGCTCTGATTTCATGTCTACTCTGACTTCTGGAAGCCGGCCCTGGGTGGTTAGATGACCATTTGTTTGGGTGTCCTGGACCAGGCAGCGGAACGCTATAGATTCCGCATCTTTGCTCGCTTGTTGCTGATTTCGGTAGATGTAAAAATTACATAATAATATTGGCTATATTGGATATTAATTAGTTAGATCCTAACTCAGATTATAAAGTAAGAATAGTCTATTAATTACACTGATCAGGGGCGTAACTAGAAGCCTCAGGGCCCCTGTGTGAGAATCTGTTAAGGCCCCCCACCCACACCCAATCTACCCCCTTCTCACACCATCTACCCCTCTCCACCCGTTTCTTCAGGTTTATCTACCCCTCGTCCCTGCCTTCTCAGTATCTACCTCTTCCTACCCCACCCATCTATATCCTACCCTCTCCTAGCCCCTTCTCACTATGTATCCCTCTCCTACTACCCCTTCTCACTAATGTACCCCCTGCCTCCCTACCCCCCCCTTCCTCACTATCTACGCTCTCCCTACAGCCTCTTCTCACTATCTACCCTATCCCCTTCTCACCTATCTTACGCCTAATCCCCCTTCTTACTATCTACCCTCCCCCTTCTCACTATCTACCCTCTCCCTACCCCCCTTCTCACTATCTATGCTCTTCGTAGGTCACTTACCATGCAGTCCTGTGGTGGGGGCATGAGGCCTCTGCCTCGCTGCTCTGCCGCAGTGTGCGCGGCTTCACTGCTGAGCGTGAAGCTCTGGCACCTGAGACAGCCGCCCTCCAAACCTATGCATGGGTGGTATTTTGGGGTGGCTCAGGGGATTTTGTTAAACATATATCAGGGTGTTTGACAAAGTTACAAAAACAAAAAACACAAAAAATGACTACCACTAGCTTTGACATTAGCCCGCTTCAAAGATGTCCCATATATAACACATGGGGTATAATGAACAGGCTGGGGGCTAAAAAATTTAAATAGCAAAATGCTGCTTGTACAAAACATTGGATAATTCTTAACTCAGGAGAAATAGTAGAATCTATTTAGCAGGTTATTTCATTAGCCTTTGTAGATGAAGAAATTATTTTTCAAATATTTTTTCATATTTTTTTAAAATAGTAAAATAGATGATATGATCAGAAATGGTATCTGAAGGAATCCCTTCTGGTTCTGAAAAAAACAATATATAACTTGTGTGGGTACACTAAATGAGAGAGAAGAAAGTTAAAGCTAAACACAAGCATTCCAAAAGTGTTAAAACAGCCCTGTTCACGAAGGGTACAAAAACAGACTGGCCCTTATGAGGTTAGACACATGGGTTGCCTTAATACAGTGAGTCAGAAACTTTGTTAGTAATTGCATTGATATAAATTTACTGTAAACTGTTAGCCGTTATATGCAATAAAAAACATATACTCACACTGTTGAATGCTCTGGTCTTTGTAGTGTCATTAGTTTTATGTTAAATTGTTTCTTTCCTTTATAGCAGTGTGTAGGTAACATCTTGTGATTGGCAGATTTCCAATATTCAGTGTGATTTTACCATTTTTTATCAGTCAAATAATTTTGGAGCTGGGACCATAAAAAAAGGAAAAAGGTTGAAACCTGTGAATGTCCATTCTTTCTGGAGATGCCTAAATAATGCAATAATCCCCTACTCTAATCCTTGTGGGTTTAATATTGGGTGTAGGCACACCAAAGTGTAAAATTCTTAGTCAGTCAGATGGAATTCAAGAAAATCTGTGTGTATTAAGATTTTTTGCGTGATGTATTTTTGTAGCGCCTGCTTTTTTGTTTAAAGTAAGACAAGTTTGATTTGTACACACCTGTACTCAAGTAGAATTGCTTTTATGTGCAACTTCTAGCTGTATACAAAACATTCCTTTGTAGTTATGCAGAATATAGTTTTAGATAAATCATTGTAAAGTTGTACATTATTGACAACATTCTTGGCTTTTCTATGTGTTGCTAGTAAAATATTACGTTATAAGGTGCATATTTTTCAAAAATAATAATCCAAAGACAAAGTGCTGTACAATGACTTAGTATCATATGGGAGAGACAGCCGCACCCATAATCATCTACCATTGGAAGATTCTTACCACAAATTGTATTAACAACTCTACCGTGAATACTTGTAAGGAACAATCTTCATGAGACATACTGTACCTTCTGTTTTGGGTCAGTTCCCAAACGTTTTATTTCTTACAAGTCTGTATTGTAAAAACTGTTACAAATCCATAGATAAGTCCCTAATGACGTATAAAGCTAGGATGGGATTCAAGCGGTATATCCACTCCAAATGCTTTAGGTATGGGATAAAGTTTTAGAAATTGTGTGAAAATGGTACTGGGTACATGCATAGCTGGGGGAAAGACTTCCAGGTTGCCGAGATGATCTGGGAATAAGTGATTGGACTGATAAGCCTGGACTTTGCATTGATGGCAGTTTTCAATTTATCAATTACTAAATACATTTATTTAGTTTATGCATTCCTTATTTTCCTCATTCATATGGTCACTTTTTCATTGTAAATGTTATATTTTTCAGCTTACATTTTCCATGAGCATATTTTTTTCTCAATAAAATAGAGAAATAGCTGAATATAACTTGGAATAGTAATTTTAATTAAATGAACATTGGGATTTAACCCTCTAAGGACAGAGCTGTTTTTTTATTTGTTGTACATTTCATGACAATGTTTTAATGCTTCTGCAGTGTTTGTGTTTAGCTGTAGTTTTCACATTTCCCATTTAGTGTGCCTACACAAATCATATACTGTTTTTTCACGACAAGGGCTTTCTTAAAATATTATTTTGATCATAACTAATTTACTATAAAATATGTACTAAATTATATGAAATAGAAAAAAGCACGTTTTCTGACTTTTATTTGAAAAATAATTTACTCATCTACAATATCTAATGAAAACTCCTGCCAAATAGATCATAGTATTTGTCCTGAGTTTACAAATACCCAGTGTGTTTAGGCTTTTTTTTTCTTTTTCAAATTATAGGGCAATGAGTACAAGTAGCATATTGCTATTTCAAAACCATTTTTCTAAATCTGGTCATTCCACCCTCATGTCCTATTAAGGGCATCTTTAAAGCTGGTCAGTTAAGTTTACCCCCATCAAACCATATACTAGACACCCAAGGGAATTTCAAATGCTAGTATTTAAACTATTTTAATGCACTATTTAAATAAAACAGTTCAATAAGTGTTCAGCAAAACTTCCTGAATGCAGCAATGCCATCCATGCATGGATTTGTCAGGTCAGGGTATTTCAGATGCTAGTACTTTAAGTCTTTCCATACCAGGATTTTTGGGAAGGATTTTTTTTAATGAAGAACCCTGGGTTGTTGACTTTTAATCAATATATTTTTTAGGGCTGCAACTAATGATTATTTTCATAAGAGATTAGTTGGCCGATTATTTTTTCGATTAATCGGATAAATTTTTTTTTTTAAATAATTTAATAAAGTAACGCAGGAGGTTAAAAACGAACAGCAGAATAAAAATGCATTTCTTGTTTTTATTTCCCAACCTGCCCCCCAGTTATGCACATGTGAGCCCAGGCTTGCCACACTGCCTCCCAGATATGCCACGTACCCCCAGACATGCCACGCTGCCTCCCAGACATGCCACACTGCCCTCCCTACATATACCTTATATACTGTATATGCCTTATACCCCCAGATATGTCACTCCGTCCTCCCCAGGTATGCCGTATACCCCCTGATATGCCATAGTGCACCTATATATTTGCAGACTCGTTCACAGACAGAAAACTTTTATAACTTAATACAGGGTTAATCTGCACTGCCCCCAGGGTTTAGATTCCTCTCAGTTTGCCCCCCTTTACCTCTAACTGCACCTTAAGTTAACCTTATTACATTAATTCAATTAACCCTCAGTCCTGAGCATTAAATGAACCCTGAAGAGAAGACCCCACCAACCACAACTGCTCCGAAACTAACCCTAAACACCAGGGCCCTGCCCCTTTCTCCCTGTCCCTCTTTGCAGCCAATCGGCAGTGACTGCAGGGAGGGACTGGAAGAAGGAAGTGGGCGGGCCAATCGGCAGTGACTGCAGGGAGGAACTGTAAGTAGGATTATAAAAACGAGGGGGATTTTTCAGAGCATTTGCTCTAAAAAACCCCTCATTTTATGATCGATAAAAATCGATTCAGTCGTTGGCAACGATTTTCATTATCGATTATTATCGATTTTATCGATTAGTTGTTGCAGCCCTAATATTTTTTTATTGGGGGTTTTGATGTATATGATCACTGTGTGCAGTTATTGCTCCACATTACCACCAAAAAGACCACCCCCATTTTTTTTTACCACTTCTGCCTATTAGTTATTGACATTTATCCTCCTACACACAGTCCCTCCCACTTTACCTCATCAACGAGCACCAAAACAGCATGTAATGGCAGCGATCATTGCCAAGGGCATTGTTGTTAATTTTCCTTAAACGTAAAGTTCATATGAAAACAAATGCACAAGTCCAAATTTCTACCTTCCTTAGTACCGCAAAATCTGAAATGATGAAATTACAAAATATTAAATGATGAATGGCGTCATTGTGATTGGTTATATGTTTTTCTACCGCATCCACAAAAAAGATCAGAGAGAAAATATTTTGTGCATAGATTTTCTGAATTTACAACGCATATTAAAGTATGTGCAATCTGAATCGCTTGCCGAGCGAGTGCTTGTGCTTGCTGACAGTAAGCAATGAAAATTTAAAGGGGCCACACAGCTACCATATGCATTAAAGTGCATATGATGGGTTGAGTGTACTTTTAGCACAGCGCATGTTTGTCCATTTGATTACTTCTAGTAGGTAGAAACGATGTGTTCTTTCCATATGAAGTGCAATGTAGGAGTTAACCACATATAATAATGACTCATTTAGTCTCACAGTAATGCCATCCAGTAGATGACTGCAGGGTGTGGCATACTTTGTACTCTACTGTTTTCCTTTATGTCATACAGGACCTTTAAAACAACTAAGTCCTAGAAATTAAATAACTTCCAAGGCTTTTTTCATGAATTACATCAATGTTTCAGGCTATAAGCTCTCCGGTTGGCGTCTTTAGTACAATAAAAGGTGGTGTGCACCCTGTATCTTAAAAGGCACACATTGCCTTTTGATGAAGTCTATGGAGACTGCGTAAATAGGCCAGTTGGGGAAGTCAACCAGTAACCAGTCTATTGAGTGTTGCTCCCCAGTTTTGTAGCAGGGGGACTGCTGCCCCTGGACCCGCCGGCAAAGGCTAGGATACGTCGCTGCTTTTATGGTCTACTTAACTTTTCATACTTCAAAATATGTATCGTGTAATAACATAACACACGTTGAATAGTCTGGAAATACGTGTTTGTGGCAGAAGTTTCTAGAAATTCAGTTCTAGCAATACACTTCAGAGAGAAACAAAATTACATTGCATGATTACTCTTCCTTTATAACTCAATAACCTAAGAATTATATTTAGTATAATGATATTTCCATTCCTTTTTCATGTCATAGGTTTGTATTAGTCACCCATTCATAAGGGTTTTTATGGCCGAAATGACCTTTTTGTCATAACATGCACTTTTAGAAAGGTTAAAGTAAAAAGTTGGCTATAAAAAACTGAAACGTAATATGTCATTGTAGTAGAGGCGGCACATGTCTTATTATTATTTATGAATTTAAATAAAACCATAATATTCTACAATGATATACAATGGGTAAACAGGACATAACAAGTAGTGCATCATATAACATCTAGCCGAGAGTGATTAGCGGCAGTTTGTGTCCATGTGGTGATGGGTGATCAGTGTGAGTTTGTGCATGTTTTATGGACTATCATATAACTGCATGATGGCAATATTAAACCAAAATTCACAGTTATTCCATATATATATATAAAGTTAATTGAAAAACAAATATTAACTTTTTATTGTTAAAACTTAGGTTAAAAGCATGAGAGCTTATATTTTTGGTAATATATCAAATTTAAATTATCTAAACTAAATTTCATCTATTTTTGTTGCTATATGATTTATGAAGTATTTAAAAGAATTTGCTTTTTCAGGGCTAGAAAAGTGTCTGGAGTCAGGCAAACAAAAATATAGCAGAAGCCAGTTTGATTTTTTTCTTCCAGCTTGGAGTAGGCTGATTGTAGGCCTTAGTTGCGATGAGCAGCCAGGCGATAGGGTGACCACATTGGCCATGTTTTCTAGGACGCATATAGTTTTTACACATTGCTAACCAGGCCAGATAAAATACTGCCCTGCAGTATGTGGGATGTATAGACTTGTGGAAAGGAACCAATTAGTCAGTTAAACATCCTCCACATTTTATCTGGGCTGGTCTTCTATATGTAAAAATTATGTGTCCTGGAAACCATGGCTGATGTGGTCACCCTACAAAGCGACCGTGGGATGTGGGGCATACACACTAGAGGAGAGGTAGGGTTACCAAATGTCCTGGATTGCCCGGGACAATCCTGCAATGAAACTTTAAGTTCTGGTACTCCGGTACTTCATTAACAGTTTAATTTCAGAAGTAAATTACGTTGTATAAAGGATACATTAAAAGCAGTTGGTAGGATGATTGAAGTTGACGAAAAGGCTTGAAAATGGGGATCTATGGTTGAATACTATTTTGCCAATAAGATGACCTTAATGTGTTTTGGCATATTGGGAGATAATTCTAGCATGATAAGCTGATAGGAGGAGCATGAAAAAAAATCACTAAGTTGTGACAGCTTTTTCCCTCAACACTGCCCATTTCCTAGAAAATGCTTCTGGGTGCTGCATCAAACAACTAGTTTTCTTCTGCATATTGCTGGTCTGCCAACATAGTATGAATAAGGTGCCTTATCAGTTTGTCCATGGCTGACTGTTAGGGCTTCCAAGAGTAGTGTTTTAATGTTGTGTAGGACTGCCCAAAGGACACTTTAATGGATGTGCCATAGTGCAGCCTAAACATGTTTTTTTTAATAAGAACATTTTTATTGAAGAGAGACAGATCACAACATATAGATATATGTGCCGTGGATCTTCCAGACATAAGTGGGCAGGGATAGAGCACAAAACGCAGACATCAAAGTCCACCATGAGTAAACAGACATAAAACTTTTACAACATTGTGTACACTGAGGGAATATTCTTGGCATTCACGGTCAAGCATGTGATCGCTCAAACGTTATTTAAGTAATACTTCTCTCTTACATTTTTATCTGTACATAACAAATTGAAAAAACAGCAACAGGAAAAGAATTACTGCATATGAATTATAGCAGGTTACAGCGTAGTTCCTGAAGCAACAATAGAAGTATTAAAAGGCTAATGAAACCAAAACCAAAAATGCAGCCCGTCTTCCAACTGAGAAACCAGGAGAAGGTGGAACTAGAACCTCCCAACATTGAAGATGCAGAAAAGGCTGTGCCGTAATACACCTGAATAGAATGGTGTCAATCAGAATGTATAATGAACAGGCCTCATGTAATTGATGTAAAGCAGTACCAAGATGAGTACCGAAATGTTTGTATTTTAATTTTTCAAGCATTATATCTGAAAAAATCATTGGGTATGTATAGTATAATAGAGTAATATATATATATATAGTGTATATAATAGCATGATATCTGCTATAAGTGGAGATAATACCTTTTTTTGTGTAATTACATGTAGCCTCTTGTCTGGTTGTGTCTATAGCATCACTCCCAACTATTCCTCGTGCTTATAGCATAATGGTGTCCTCTCATGTATCATAAATAGATTTGTATATTTGTTTTCTACCAGGTCACTTAAAGTTATTAAAACTGACATTTCTTAATTGAGACATGTGACCTTAAGAACTTTTATTACTATAATACATTTTCAACTGCTTGATCATTATATTACAGAGTGATGTGCACTCTTTGTGTAGAAGCTGCTTTTTGTTTTTAACCCTATGCATTTACCCCTATCTCCAGTCCCCAGCTAAATATCCTTCAGAAGATGCATTTGACCAACGTGATGCACTCGCCTCCAGTCAGTTCCAGCACTGGCTTTGGTGAATACTCTATGCAGGGGTCCATTTAGACCCCATTAGGCACATGTCTAAAGCCTTCACATTGATTTCACTTTCCTGACTTCCACTGACTTGCTGCTCATCGGCTACAGCGCTTTCATTGATTTCAAAGGAAGTACTTCCCTGACACTGATTGGCAGCTTCATGTAGCTAATCGGTGGCAAGAATTGTGGAGCAAGAATGAAGATGTTTGCAGCATGGCTGCAAATTCTTTGTCATTTCAGATTCTTTGTCAACGCAGTACTTTAATACGCATTCTTCTATAGTAAGGGTGCCACGGACATTAGACTGTACCTTTTGAGTGTAAAATATACTCCTAGTCCTTAAGGAGTTAACAGAGTATTTATTGTGAATGTAAGCATGTGTGCATCTATTACATAATGTGTCTTAATTATAGAGCAAAGTATAACCAAACTTGATTAACACAAGTCTGCAGCCTTCTGTGTTATATTTAATTAGTATAAATATATAAACATTTTGAAAATCTGTCACATTTGGAACACCAAGCAACTCAAAATAGTTTGCATCATTCTGTATTGCTTTTTTGCAAGCTAACAATGTTTTTCTGAGCCATTAGTTAAGGGGTGCCCCTGTTTTTTATATAATGTGTCAGCTGTATTTGATTAAGAAGGGCTTCCTCGGCCCTGGATAATGCATAGTTACATAACTGATATTTGAATGCCAACTCATTGAACGAAGCATTATATTTAGGAGCAGCTCAGCTCCTTTTGCAAATGTAACTTGTCTGGGTTGGGCCTTCATAATGCATTAGCCCTACCTGCTATTCTGATCCTTTTACAACATCTTGCAAATATTGTTTCGATACATTGACATTCTTTGTTAATTGTTATAATCATGTGTTATTGTTAATTAAGCTTTACTTGGCATTTCAACCCCTTCAATCCCCTATGGAAGTACCGGGATGTCCAAAAAAACGCTCATTAAGAAACCCCTATGGACGTACCGGTTCGTCCAGCCCTTCGTGCAGTGCTATGGACACATCCCTGCCGCTGCACGGGAGATCAGGCTGTCCTTTGGCAGCCTGGACTCCCCACTGACAGCAGAAGCCGGCATCGCCAGCTTTTTGCTGTCTGATCTGCTGTAACAGCTTCCGACATGACAGCCGGAAGCTGTTACATTTTAAACTGCCCGATCACGCGATCGGGCATTCCCTTCCGGGTTGCATCAGTGCTGATGTAACCCGGAAGTTCATCGGAGGACCGATGAGGCACAGACGCTGTGATCTCTATGCACGTCTGTGAGGACCTGCATAGAGATCACAGTGTGATCAGTGCAGGGGGATCGCGGGGAGGGGAGTGCGAAACCATGTCTCTCACCCCCCTCCCATCCTGAAACGGAGAAGAAAAAAAAAAACTTAATACATTTAATAATATAATAATAAAAAATTAAAATAATAAAAATAATAATAATGTGAGCTGTGATATTGTCATGTGACATCACTGGCATGTTCAGGAGGTCCCCTAAAAGGACCTCTAACCATTTTTGTGTAAAAAAAAAAAAAAAAAAATAAAAAAAATAAATAAAAATAAAATTAAAAAAAATAAAAAAATATATAAAAAAGATAATTAAAAAAATTTAAAAACCTTACATCCCATTGCCCTAGCATAACACCTAGCCAGTATAACCCTCCTGCCTCCGTTCACAACCCCCAAACCCATTAAGCCATAGGCATACAAATTATACAAAAAATGTACACCTTATCGTATGCTCCCTGGTGCTGGGAAAGTATGGAAAATCTATATAAATTAGGTATTTCTGAAATCAGGACACCTGAATTGATAAACTTGGAGGGTATTTGCCATCACTTTACCTAATTTTGTGAGGATTCAGAGGGAAAATGTAAAAAAATCTGTTTTTTTTCTAATTTTCTCTAGTTTTTACTAAATTTCTCATTCTAAATTTTCAGCTAATCATCCAACTATGGTATCAAAAGAAAGCTCTATCTCTCCTTGAAAAAACAATATATAGTTTACATGGGTACACTATTCACAGGGAAAGAGAATAATTGCTGAACCGACATACGGCAAAAATGTCATAATTGCTCCGAGCTTTGAGGTACCAAAAACCCCTGGGATTGAAGGGGTGTCACATTGTGTGTCTGTAATAAGGCCAAACGTTCAATGGTATGTAAACTTTTGATCAGGGCCATTTAGGTGATATCTGTTATCATTATGGTTTAAAATGGAGCCAAACAATCATCCGAATAACTGTTTTTACTGTTTTGCAATAGAGACATATAGAAGCTAAGTGATTGCTTACTCACACTAGCCGGATCACATTGTGGTTTCGGCAGGCAGATCTTTATCATTTCTAGCTGGCAGTTTTTTAAGCTAATTTTGCTTCTGGAGAAATGTAATACATTTCTGACACATAAAACTTGATATAAAAGTAAATGTGAACATCATGCACTCGGTTACCTTAAACCCTATGCTCCATGCACTTGGTCCATAAAGTGTGTCGATTGCACAGACATGGCACTGCTAAGTTCTTAGTTGTAAGAGGAAGAACTGATGTCAAGGGGCAGCACTGAACTTCAATGACACTGAAAACATGGCTCAACAAAAGCGCTTCGTATTAGTTTCTGAACCCTGAAATATTTTTTTTATTACTGCCTCTTTAAGGATATTCTTGAATGAAGTCAAAATCAAGTCTTTTACTTTGATATCTTTGGCTAGATATATAGATTTAGCAGACTATGCAGGACAAGTACGGGCTCCATTTATTTTTATTATATATCATTTCAGTGCTAATGTTATTTAATATAATCTTTTTCACGAATAGACCATCTTTTCATGGTTTTCTGCCTGGGAAGATAGATGGGCCAAATAATGATATGCTGACACATTCTGTGTTTCCACGCTTAAAAAACAAACATAATTTATATGGGCAATTTGATGCACTCTGTTGTGTATAGTAATTTTGTACTGAAAAAACTTCCCTTCCACATTTAATATGCAGTGTTGGCACTTTGAGGTCTGCAACTTGGTTTCATGCAGAAATTGGGCACTCGGGCCCAAAAACTATTGCCATCACTATTTTTATTTTCTATTTGAATATATTATTTTATACTTTGCAATACTTCACCATCAGCAATAAAATAATGGTTAAAGTGTTTGAGTAACACCTTCAATTTAATATGAAGCCAAGAGAGACTGAACATTTAAAAGCCTGACAGTAGTCCCTTTAGAAGCAAGGCGGATTGAAAGATCAAGCCATTTTTTAAATGCCTATAAATCAATGTGCATTTATCTCCCTGGTTCTATTTAAGGGTGACAAATAGAGATTGAAACATTTCCAGGAAATAAATCCCCTGTTCTTGTAGAAGTAATTTGTGTCAAGACCGATCATAGACTTCCAGCAAAACAAGTGGGCGGAAATTCATATTATATAAAAGCACCGGGACAAATATTTTCATTTGAACCCTTTTCTCATTCCCATTCTTCTTCTTCCTTTTCTTCTTGTTTTTCTTTATTATTATAATTATTTTTTACATTTTCCTAAGTGCTCTAACTTATAAAAGGATGCTGTGATGCGAAAACAAGAACACTTTATTGAAGAAATGGCGCTTTATCAGATAAGGAGCATAATCACATCCACCAAACAATACCTTGTCCAGGCAGCCTGGCGCCACAATCTGACCACCCAATCATTATAATGCCCGCATAACCCCAAGTTTTCAGGGCAATCCTGAGGGAGTGGTGGTGATCCTGGGGTATCAGTTTGAAAGTTCCCCCAGGACAGTCCACAATGCAACCGGGCGGAGGCTCTGTAGCCGTGGTTGCTGAATCCTGGCCTAACGGAGGGCATAGAAAACGGGGTTTGCTGGTGAACTCCCTCTCCCAATTACCACTCACTGGTACGGTTTACCAGATATACAAAAGAGCGATCTGGTGGGGCCATGGGTGTCCGAGATATTTAGGATTAAAGTCCTACAGATCCCAGCCTCTAAACAGTTCCAGAGCATTACGGCTAAGACCCAGTCAGGCACAAGGCAAGGGAAACGGGAATCCAACAGGACTGTTAACACAAGGCTGTGATTACTACTGTGGAGAAGGTGGAACAGGTGAAAAACAACTCCAATACAAGGTAAACAGTCCTCTGCAACCCAAGTTCAGTGACAGGTGCTATAAATACAAGGCCACAAGACAACGTGTCACATTAGTGTTTATGTTATGCCGAGTGTTAATTCTTACGCAAACAGACTATGTATAAATTTGATCACAAATTAAATATGGGAATCAAAAAATATACAATAATGCAGCTAACATAGACATGATAATAACAGTGCGATGTTACTGTACTGGGATACAGAAACACTCTGTATCTAGACCTAGCAGTGCCCCCACCAAGATACGGTAACTTTGGGCATTGCTTCATTTAAATTGATACATTTACCTCTGAGGAGGTCTTGAGCCATACAATTATATTGTGGAGAAAATATGTTAACAATTCACTAGGATATAATTAATCTCCACATGAAACAATTGGAGCAAATGTTTCATTGCCACCAACCCATAGTTTTGTCTGAATTTACCCTGGAGAAGTTTGCTCACAACAGATTTGTGACTGTCAGGGGAGATAATATTGTAATATCTCAGTGTTTTGTTGACTTTCTTGGTCAGGTTTGACAGAGTCCAGGAACACCAAGAGTAAGTGCTGCTTTTCCCCTCCTGTACCTCGCCCCTTCCTAGTTTCTACCCTCCATCCCCTTCTCTCTCTTCCACTTTTATTTCTATAACGGTATAGATAAAATGTCCTTTTTTAATAGTGTAATAGATTTGACTACCAGCGATGTTTGTAGATTGTATCCTTAAGCAGCAAATAAATAAGCAAATTTCTCTTTGCACTTTGTTTTTGGCCAACAGGTCATTCCATCAACACTTCCTCAACCATTCTTTAATTACCAATGACAACATAACAGAGCAAGCCATTGAGGTTGTCCCACCTAAGAGGCCAGGACATGTTCCGAAATTTCCGCATCCTTTCGGAAAACTGCGATTCCTGGGAACGTTTTCACCCATAAAAACTACCGTATATATTTTTTTTTTCAGCAGAAGTTCAGCTTTTCATTGGTAGCTGGATTGATGTGTATTGTGCAAAGTGGGATAATATAGTAAGCCTTAAGTACAAGAAACATCCAAAAACATAATTAAAAAAAAAATCTCAAATGTTAGCTGAATGAAGAAAATTATATATTATATATGACGCTCCAAAGTCTCCTAAATAACACAATATCGCATTTCTTGCTTGTGCAAAGTTGTTTAAAGCTAAGAAGTTTTCATGATTGAAGCAAAAATACCCACCTTGTGATTTGCAGGGGATAACTATCCCTCAACATCACAGTAACCTCCACAAACCATATATTGGTTGAAAGCAAAGCCCAAAAATGTCAAAACCACCCGACTTACCTTTTGTAGGTCGCCTACAGCAACCTCAAATATTCTTAGAACAGGGGATTTTTTTTAACGTCATGACAAGCCAAGCACGTCAATTGGATGTTTTGGGTTTTTTTCGTGACATGCCTGGCACATCAGTTGTTGTTGTGAAGGGGTTAAAGATTACAAAGACACCTCACTTTTTTGTGGCCCACTGCAACTGTAAATCTAACGAGCACAGGGTTTTGAGGTTATATTGTCTACCGTTTTACGTCTGGCACATTTTGGGATGGATGCTGGACACAGAGCTACCTGCAACAAGAATGAAAAAACATTCTTTCACTAGTCCTGAGCACATAGATACAAGTGCAAGATGGTTTCAACTTCAAATAAATCTCCCACTTCTTATTTGTTTTATATAGTATCATAGCACTATACAGCTCAGTCCTGATATCCATTAAATCTAAAGTCTATTACTATATTTAGGTTATTTTTTTTTCAGATCATGATGCAACCTTTTGAGAATCTGTCTTTCCCTTTGTAAATTATTTTATTGTTATTGCCTCATAACGTGGAGCAAACTTTACTGTATAGCAGTAGCTACCTTTTCAGTACATCTTTTGTACTGAGATGTCTTTGTTTATTTTAAATGCCAGAGCGCACTATTGAAGGTCCTGCCAACTGGATCATGTTCAAGGCGTCACCTGTTATAAGCTGGCTACCCCATAACCAACATTCATAACCTTTGTTAATAAAGCCTTGAGCCTCCCATTTGGCAAGAGGAATTCCTGAAGTGTCTTACATCAGTTACACAGCAGTAATTAGTGAAGTTGCTTAAACTCTGTTTATTCTGTCTTCGCTAAAGGCTGCCATCCGTTAATTGCTAATAGTGGGTCCATTGTTACCTTTTATATTGCTAATTCATTCAGCTGTTCAGCAGATAGATACAAGCTTATTAGCAGGGAGATGTTACTTTTGGCAGAGAGCAAGTCATTGGATAATTGCGTTTATATAATTTTGTTGCTGTTTCAGAAGAATAAAGGGGTATAAAACCAGAATGGGAAAAGGATGGAGATGAATCTAGTAAGGTCATTGTACACAAGCCACTAAAGCAACTTAGAGGGAAAAAGGAAGGAGAGAGATAGTGTTGTCAGAGAAGACTTTTTTGTTAAAATAATGTAGATTAAAGCCAGCTAAATGTTTTTGGTACAGTTTTTGGATGCCAGGTAAAGGTTAAATTGGTGGGTATGTTTTGGAAGAAGGCAGGGAGAGAGAAACGTAAAACTTAGCAAGATGTGATAGGACAAGGTCAAGGGGACAGGTTGTTGGGTGTGAGAAATAAGAGTAAATTCTTTATTTGTAGAGTAACTGGGGCAGTGCTGTTAAGACAAAATGAAAGCGGAAAAAAGGCTGCTGCTAATGGACTGAAAGTTATGGTAGAACAGGTTCCAGTGAAGCTGACAGTCACATACCGTCTTGTATAAGATGTTCAATTAGATATGGAACTCTGCAGGATTATTTCTTGTTCTGTCAAAAAATATGAACTGGAGAAAAGCCAGACCTTGCTTAAATATGGAAGAAAAGGTTCATTAAAAAAACATCCAGAGTATAACTAAAAAGTAAAAGTATTCAAAGGGATACCAAGGTCAAATAGCCCATCAATAACTATGTACTCATTGTAGAATATAATTCAAAGTGATTAGACAGCTATGAAGTTAACAATGATATATAGCCTTGTGCAAGCCACACCATAGGTGGCAACTGAACATAGGCTGTCAAGTTCCTAAGAGTCCTACAAAAATGGAGGGGGAAACGTAAAGAGAGAGAAAAAAGTAAAAAAGTTAAGAAGGTGAGCGGGTTGCAAGTAGGGCTTCCCTGGGGAACCATTTAATTTCAGTTGGAGAGGTAAATTCCAGCTAGCTTAAACAACATAAACGTGTACCTGTGAATTTGATCCAAAGCATGATTCACCAGTTACCGTATGGTGCTTACTTCCACTAACTTCTTTATTCATGACTTCCAGTGAGGTTTCCTGACTTCCAGTAGAGAAGAGTAAAGCATTAAGCCATGTTCAAAGAGCTTAATGTTATGATCAACTCAACTTAACTCGACCAGGAACCTTGACACTTAACAAGCAAGTGCTTATAGCTAGAGATCGCCAGGGAGTATTATGAAGAAGCATTGTATCCGGATTAAAAGGTGGTGGGGGTTCCACTATCATTTTTGTAGTTCCAGAAAGGTTGAATTTTTAAGACCTGTTTGAGGATATGTTTTGGTAAAGTCAGGAATTAATATAATAAACTTACTTTAACAAATGATTTAGTGAGTGCTGCCCCAAACATATACCGTAATGGCCCAATAAAAAATATTTTTAAAGAAAAAATACACATTAGTGGAATGGTAAAACAGCATTTCATATAATTAACAAGAATACATGTATTTTAACATTTTTGGTATCTACTATGCAGTTAGTCAGCATATGTTATATAGAGACAGACATTTATGACATTGCGTTCTAAATACATGTGTTTGGTCCCCCCTTTGCAGCTATAACAGCTTCCACAAGATTTTGTTTTAGAGAAAGAAACAATCACATGCATTCACAGATGGCTTTTAAGATGATCTGCAACATACAAATGTGTAAAAAGAAAGTACACCCTCTTTGAATTGTATGGTTTTACATATAGGGACATAATAACAATCATCTGTTTCTTAGCAGGTCTAAAAATTAGGTAAATACAACCTCAGATGAACATGATTTATTCAACAAAAATAAAGCCAACATGGAGAAGCCATGTATGAAAAGCTTACTGTTTTCATAGGAATTAAGATCCTAATTACCAGACGTGCGGCTAATTAAATATTTTGATAAATTGATCATCAGGAAGTGTGACCATGAAACCCGAAGTTTTAGCAGTTTGCTGGCCTGGAACATTCAGGTGTGTGTTAACACATTGCCAAGGAGGAACGACATCTGCAATGATCTTGGAAAAGCAATTGTTGCTGCCCATCAATCTGGGAAGGATTATAAAGTCATTCCAAACAATTTAAATTCCAGCAGCCAGAAAGATTATTAAAAATTGGACAACATTCTAGACAGTTGCCAATGTTCACAGGAGTGGACATTGGAGCAAATTCACCCCAAGGTCAGAACATGCAATGCTCAGAGAAATTGTTATATTCCAGACTCTAAAGGCCTCAGTTAGAAAAAGACTGAGCAAGTATGGTTTGTTTGGAAGGATTCCCAGGAGAAAGCCTCTTCTCACTCACATGGCAGCATGGCTTAGGTTTCCAATGTTGCTCCTGAATAAACCACAAGATTTCTGAAACAATGTCCAGACCAGACCAAAGTGGAGATGTTTGGCCATAATGCACAGCCCCATGTTGATAACCAAACACAGCATATCAGCACAAACATCTCATACCAACTGTCAAGCACGGTGGTGGAGGGGTGATGATTTGGGCTTGTTTTGCAGCCATAGGACCTAGAAGCATTGCAGCCATTGAATTGACCAAGAACTCCTCTGTATACCAAAGTATTTCAGATGCCATATGTCCGACAGCTAAAGCTTGGCCGAAGTTGGGTCATGCAACAGGACAATGGTTCCAAGCACACCAGCAAATCTACAACAAAATGGCAAAAAAATAAAAGAAACAAGGTGTTGCAATGTCCCAGTCAAAATCTAGACCTCAATTCTATTTAAACGGTGTAGCGGGACCTTAAGAGAGATGTGCATTAACAAATGCCCACAAACCTCAATGAACTGAAGCAACATTGTAACGAGGAGCGGGCCAAATTTCCTCCACAAAGATGTAAGAGACTGATAAAGTAATACAGAAAATGATTACTTCAAGTTATTGATGCTAAAGGTGGTTCTACAAGCTATTGTATCATAAGTTTGTCATACATGGCTTCTCCATTTTGGCTTTATTTTGTTAAATCATGACACGGTGTAATATGACATGTTCATCTGAGGGTGTATTTAACTAATTTTTAGGCCTGCTAGGGAACATATGATTGTTATTATGTCCTAATATGTAAAACCATAGAATTCATAGAATTCTTTTTTTTCAAACAACGGTATAAATTTTAATCTTTTGATGGAACATCTATATGTTTATCTTATATATGGTTTGTCATTGAAATGGCTCTTTGCTTTATCAGATGCACGCATCACAGTGGCAGATATATTTATAGTTCATGATTTCATATGAACCCATTAAAAAACTGATTTTGTTTTGCCAAATGCTGCACTGGTTTCTTTTAAAGACACGTTAGTAATATAATTTGTAGATTTGATTTACTCAAATGTATATAACTTTCAGATGCAGTGAATAAATAACTTGAATCGTAAGTAACAACGGCATATGTTCTTTTAATATTTAAAAGATTAATCATCCTCTGTACTGCAAAAGCATCTGGTTTAATTTAAGTGTCATCCCCATCTTTGCAAAATATTGAATTGCTAAATACATTTTTAATACATGAGAAGTGGCATGGAGTAAATTTTACACTCATGTAAAATTACATTACTCATGTAATTGTCATATTCATTTTACAAATTCAAGTCACTTTACAATGTTTTTAACCCTTTGACTAAGCACATATTGAAACAGGTGCACCTTGCAGAGATAATTACAAGCTATCTTTTAAAAGGATGTCATTCAAACTCCAAAAAAGGGAGTCAGGGTTGATTTCGGGTTTAGGAACCATGAAAATGCGGAAAATGTATTTTACTTGGCGACTTCAGAAAGAGATATGTTTTTGTAACGTTGCCCTGCCGACCACTTAAGTGCTTAAAGCCAAATAATAGTTTCTCTAAATATCAATTTAAGAATCACCATAGCCCTGCATCTAGATTAGAAAATATTACAGCCATGTACTCACAGATTAATATTCTAATGGAAGCCTTGAAGTTCTTAAGCAAAATTAGTGTTTTTCTTACCAACTGTAGAATGCGTATTTCTGCATACCCACATTGGTTGTGCACTCTAGTGTATAACAGAATGAGTATAGTTGTCAGCTCCTTGACAGATATAAAAAGCCACTTTTATCAGATCAGAATTACCAGAATTTTGAGGCTTTTCCTGCATTTTGTCTTTCTCTTTATAGCCCTCAACTTTCATTTTGATAACCACCACTTCTTGGCTTGTGATCTCTTAGCTGAGGCATTACTGCCTTACTTTTAGGGGAAAAATGGCTTCTACAGCTATGTAAAAAATACCATTTCTTTACAAGAATTTCTTGCATTTCTTCACAAGTCTGTTGTAGGTAATTTCTGTGTAAGCTCTGAAAAAAATCCAGTGTGGCAGGGAACAATGTGAAGAGATTGAAGCTGGCAGCTTTAGCTGCTGTGAGGGCATTTGACTTCAGGAGCCAAAACATGAAGGAGGGAGCTGCCAACAGCCTTGCAGCAATCCACACAAGGCATGAAATAAAAAAAATGTAAAAAATGAAAAAAACACTATATTAAAACACACAAACAATTTTAAAAATGCTGTATTAGCTGTGTTTGGTAATTTGAAGTATACATTTTTCATTCGTGGTTCTTCATGGGACATTAAACTGTCCCTTTAGGTAACTAAATTGCAGCCACATTTTTAGACAAATATAGTTGTTCTTTTTTGATGTTTTCCTGACTCATTGTATTTATGTATTTTGAGGCTTGAGTAAAGCCATTCAATTTGATTCTGACTGTTGGATAAATTAGGATCCCTAGACCTAAACTCTGTAAAATTGGTATTTGCCATTTTTCTCATTGACTTGTTTTAATACAACGGTTTCCAATGAAACTCAACTTTAGGTTAACCAGATCCAAAACAGACACATTGCATAAATGGTTGACAGTCATGTATGTAAAATAGAAATTCTTATGTTGAACAGCAAAACCTTTTATTTACATGGTAGTATTCTTTTATGTACAGGTAGTTTAACTTAGCCTTTATTAGCATGCCACTTTTTTACCAGTCTCATTGGCGCTTCAATCCTCATTTGCATGCACTGGTTCAATGTTTATGTACAGAAAATCTGTTAAACTGTTTCCTGTGTCATCAAATTAACACCCATCAATAGTTGTTATAAAAACTTAATTACCTGCTGCTATCTTTCGTTTTTAATCACTGTAAAACAGTGAAATTTTCCTTTGGTGTTGTATGTGGCAATAAATGTCTGCCCTTATTGCACATTCTGTCCTGCAGGACAATCTTTCAAGTTCTGTACATATACAAGAGAAAAAACGTTTAGAAGGCTGTATCTAGAATTTGTGTTCTGAGAGAACAAGGTGTGGAATTCCTGAGAAAGAGTGCAGCACATGTGAAACCCTGAATATGAGAGGTAATGACAGCAGAAGTTGTCAAAGGCTCTGTAGGTCAGGGTAAGAAGTTTGAATATGGTTCTGTAGGGTATGGGGAGCCAATAGAGCAATTGGTACAGTGGAGCAACAGATGAGTAACAGTTAAAGATTAGTCTAGCTGCAGTGTTGAGGACGGATTGGAGCGGTGAAACGCTGGATAGGGAGAGACTAATAGGGAGCTAGTAGGGAGTTGCAATAATGTAGGTAACCAGCCCAAGATGGAAGAACAGCTTCCTGTTTCATACTTTTGTTTGGGAAAACGTTGACAGCTCCCTTAGCCTCTGCCTTGCTGCTTCCTTCCCCTCCTTCTAGCATGTCCCGTCCTCTTTCCCCTAGAGTTCCGGGTATCAAATATTTTCTGCTGTAGCGCACATGGCTTTTTATGAACGCAGATAAGCAACGGATGTACACATCATCACTTACTGTACTTGGTGGTAGAGGTGATGCATTTCTTTAACAATGCTATATAGAAATAGTGGGTATAATAATGTATGCCACAGTTAGAGGAGTGGTTTATCCAAAGGGAGATGCTACATATCATTATTATGCATTTATGAAATGACGTCTGTGTTGTGAATAACTCATAACGGACGATGCAAGCTACGCCCGCTACACTGAGTTATAACATTGTTAGATTGATTAGGTTGGAGTCTCTGTTTTCCCTTCTAAAAAATGTAGAAGAATGAAAAAAGGGAGGGTCATGCTAAGGGAGTTCAACTCTTTTAACCAAAGTAGCTGCATCAGCAACTAGCAAACTTTTATGTTTAGTCTTCAGCTCTTGCAATTTCTTTATGTTTTTGAGTAACAATTCTAATAAATATCCCTCTAATATAGGGCTCGTGGTCCTGCCAATGTTGGGTCTTGGGTCACATTTTGGTTACAAAAGGCCATCAGCTCTCTCTCTCCAACACTAATATGACACTTTGTTCTGTCAAGAGAAATGTATCTAATCTCCATGGCATTCTCCCAGCCTCTTGTGTCGGCCAAGATATTGCACGTTCCACAGCCTCATGATCAGACCAGGAAATCAGATGAATCCTGGCATCAACTAGATTTTTGATCAGGTGCTGATCTTAGTCTCTTTGCGGAAAATAAAACTGATTTCAACTCGAAACCTAGTTTACAAATCACCTTACAGCATTTTCTCAATATCTAATCAAATGTACTGAGACACTTTACAAATGGTTTTTCTGTTCTTTTGTTGCAAGCAAATTTAGACAAAAATAATATAACATATTTTTGGTATCCATAAAGTAGAAATGTCACCAATGCAACATTTTAGCACAAGTAAACTTCATTACTTGTAAAAATCATAAAAATACTTTAAGATAGTTGTTGCTTTATCCCTATTATGATTTCCTAGCCAGCTTTCAACAGTGAAGTAGCAAAATGTGAAATTAATGGAAAAAATAACCTAATAGGATAAAGGTTAACTATTGCAACTTTAAGAATAGGAGGTTAAAATGGATGTTCCATGGTACACACAAAGGATTAGTTACTAATACATATAAATATTTTTTTTTCTTTTGAAACACTGTTAAATAAGGTTTATTACGTTTATGGAGCTTAAAAATGAAAGATTTGGAAATGTGACAAATCACTGAAAGTAGATTTCCACGTCAGAATTATAAATTCATTTTTTGTTACACCACATATTAACACCAGACAGCGGAACCTTATTAAAATTGTCACGTATTTCAAATCTTTACCCATATTCAGTCGTTCTCCCACTTAGATGAAAGTTGTTTATGCAGTTTGGTAAACATTTAGCTTGTGACCAATAATAACATTTATTATTTGATATCTGTAGAGCCAGTTACACTGAAAGTTTTCACAAAACACAGGTTTTAGTTATTTTTGATAAATACACGGTGATTGGCATGCTCACTCATGTCATCATAAATCATGTATGAAAGAGTCAGTCTGTGTTTAGTTGTTACAACTGTGTTAAAGATCTTGTCCTCAAGCTAATAAGTATCTTTGGATTTTAATATCTGCAAATGATTATTTAGGGTGAACATATGTCAAGGACTTCTTGACAGATCTAGCTCCTGTTCGTGCTGGAGCAAACTTATTTTTAAAACTGCACAATTAAATTTAAAAAAGGTCATTATTAATAATTATATTAATTTTTATAGAGATTCTTATTAAAAATAGATGCATTTTCATTACTTAATTTAAAATTCCTCATTAGCAGATTCTTTAATTTTTACGAAGTTGTGTTATTTCATCCTTCTGGACATTCAGCAGTGTTGTCATGTTGTCTGTGCTTTCACTTATGTTCTAAATATCTATTGCTTGCTAAAGGATTTATTGCCAGCCATATATAATTGCTAGAGTTGGTATTTCATGGTGAATTGATTACTTTTGGTTAAAAAAACATTAGGTCTCTGGTATTGTAAATCATTGTACATCATCTAATTCTTACATCACTTGTTGACAAAAGTATTGCCCTGGGCCTGGCCAGCCTCAGAGTTAAAACACATAACTCTTAGGCTGTGAGGGGCATCAAGCTGTTTACTGGTGATGCCAGTGAGGTAGTAGTGATCTATTATTGCTAGATCTTCTGATTGAATAGCGCCAAGTGCAAGGGTATCATGTATATCTCAACAATCTGCACTGTGCAACCAATATATGTGGTTCTGCCTAATTATTCAGCAACACTGAAAACCCACCCCAGGATCCACTATGACCGCTCCTGGAGCAGTGACAAGCGATGTAGCTTCACCATATTTTATAATGTCCTTATTTGTAAATTAGATCATATCAAAATAATGGTATCTAAAGAAAGCTGTTCTTGTCTTGACAAAACAATATACAACATGTGGGTACACTAAAGGAAAAAAAAGGAAATTACAGCTAGACATGAGCACCGCAAAAATGTTAAAACAGCCTTGGTCACAAAAGGTACTAAGAAAAAAAATCAACTCTCCCATTAGGAGTTTAAAGTGCAGGCATGCAAAATCCATAATTTTTGCCTAATGAAGTATAAATAATTATTTTAATTAAAAAAACAAAAACAAAACAGGCCAATGACCTTTTTGGTCTACAACCAAAGCAGTACAGTTCCCCAAAAACAGAATACTTAGTATGTGTCATGGAGTGATATACACATATTAACTAAAAAGAAAGTACATATGTTATCACTGTTTTAAGTGAAAGTTTATGCTTTCGATTATGGCGCATGAATCTCATTTCATTCATAAAATCCTACAACTTGTAATCCTTATGTTATAAATTCATTCTAAGACTGTATTCTGCCCTATGCAGCTATAAAGATATGTATTCGAGACCTTTCAAACATTCCATTTGTTTCTTGCTCAGGTTTTCTCGTGTCTTTGAAGATTCTCCCTTGCTGATGTCAGATTGCTCATTATCTGGTACCGAATGTCCAGGAGGCTTCCACACCACTGCACAGGCAACCTGTCGATATGACCTGGATGAGATTGATACCTGCTGGTTGGAACTTGTTAATCTGGAGTTCAAAGAAATGGGTGGGTAAATAAGATATATTCACACTTATCTTTTGTGTCTTGTTCATTAACCATTTGACAACCCTGTTACAAAGCTTTGTGTCATCACCTTACTATCAAGACCTGCAATATCACTATTAAAAATATTAGAGGATGGGTTCAAGTACAGATACATAGGGTACCCTATACTTCATTGACTACAACCTTCTTGTTGTCTGTCACTCAGCCATTGCCTAATCCATTTAACAATATTGGGATCCAAACTCCTGAAACTAGAAATCTAGTGAAATCTCGAAAAAGCAATGTCTACTACACCACCTGCTTGTATTATTTTAGTCACCCAATCAAAATAATCAATACGATTTGTTTGGCATTATCTCACTGAAGGAAACTCATATTTTTGATCTTAAAACCCGTGTGACTTTAGATGCTGAACAATCTTATACTTTTAACAGAGTTTCCATTAATTGTCCCACTGCTGGTGTAAGACTTACAGGCCTATAGTTGTCCAGCTTCTCCCTGCTACCTCTCTTGTGAGTGGGCATTTAAATAACTTTGGGTGTATTCCTGTCAGACCCAAAAGATTTATTATTGTTTTTTCTTTACACAGCTGAAGTAGAACCTCGTCCTTTATACACTTGTATGTATTAAATGACTCAGTCTTTTTCCTTCCTTTTCATCTGCAAAAACAGTCAAAAGACAGTCAACTAGACCAGGGGTCCCCAACCTTTTTGGCACCAGGGATTTATCAATTTAGTACAACTGTGAGGTTGACTATTACCAGTTATCTAAACTGACATCCAAACACTAAAACATACAAAATGTTATGTTTTCATTTGGTTGAAGATTTAATATGAACAGTTACCTCCAACTTTAACAGACTTCCACAAGACATTGGTCAGATAATTCCATTTTATAAGTGGCCTTTGAAAATAGGATAACAAAATCAGTATGGTTGCTTCGTATAAATATTCTTTAATGGTTCGCCTATTTATGATTGCTTTGTCTGTGTCCCATGATAAAAATTTACTACAGGCTTAGTGGTAAGACACAAGTGTACTATTTTCCTTAATACTAGATTAAGTGTGGGGCCATTAGATAGTATGGGGCTATTGTATCTGACATTGTTGCATTTTAGGAAACTTTTAAAGGTATATACTCCTTGGACCCCCTGTTTCTATTGGCCAAGCTGCGAGTAGAGATTGTGCCAGCCACAGTTGGAAAGAGAAAGTGGTTGGAACAGTTGGGTAGTATGGAAAATTAAATGTCCAATATTAAGATCAGAAGATTGCCACAGAGGATCAAAAATCAGGAGAATACTCAGAGCCTCCAGGGTAGTCCTGGAGAGTTCAGAAATACACACAGAGTCGATACCAAGTACCAAGCCCCAGCAATTAAATTCATCACAAAAAATAATCATATTTCAACAATTAACATGCTAACTATACTACATAATGTAAATATCTGTGTGCAACTGTCAAAGAATCACTAAAGATCGTTAATCAAGCCAAGGTAATATTTACATAAAAATGTACTCACACATGGAATTCATAAACCACTGCCCATTTGTGGTTGAATTCTGATCATTTTCAAAAAGATTTTCACTTCAAATGTAAAACCAACTCATCATGCACTCTTGTTATTTGAATACAGGCAACTTGTTTCTTTTTTTTTTATTTCAGTGCTAGAAATATGAAAACAGAATGTGTTTTTAAATGGTATTTGCGGGGTATGCTCTGAATTTTTTCTTTTTGTATACTTATTGGCCATTATTATTCTAACAGCAACCATGTGCCATGATAGTTGTATGCCTATACCATGCCACAGCAGAGTGTCTCCTTTGATTTAAAATGCATTGAGATTCACCCCTATGCAATTTCCCTCCTGTCAGCTCTTTGGCTTGTAGGAGATGTGTTTGGCCAAACACTTCTACTGCTTGAAAGTGCGTACGCACCATATAATGACCAACAGTTCCAGGGCGTCAAACGAGAACCACCCTATGCAAAGAAATTAGTAGGGAATGCTTTTCTGCCAGTGGTTGGATGCTTCAAGCAACCAAAATTGGCACAAAAACTGTACCGAGAAGGTGGTGCTGCTCTGTAGCTCTAGAGCTCTGGTCACATTCTCAGGTGTTGTATTCCTATGAGTTCTCTTTAACATATGTTTGTTAACAGACTTCTCATCTTATATTACAGATTTTTAAATGTGAAAAAAAATCTCCCAGTAAGTCAAATCACCTTTTAATTTTGAGTGGTTTCCTTTTCCTAATTTCTCTTATAGATATGCCGCTTCTGGATGAGCTCACTTTTGAGAAGGTGCTTGAAGAATTAGAAGCGGTCTGCTTTGAGAACATGAACATTGCCATTGAAACAGAAGAAGGTTTGGGTATTGAATATGATGAAGATGTTGTTTGTGATGTTTGTCGGTCACCAGAAGGGGAGGATGGAAATGAAATGGTTTTCTGTGACAAGTGTAACGTCTGTGTACACCAGGTAAATGACACCAAGTATTCTTTGAATGAAACCTATCTCTCTCAAGACAATTTACATTAAAGAGTTGATAAATCATAGAAACTCATTTTATATAAATAAGCACAATGAGAATGGTTCGGATTTATGCGATTCAGCTAGTTATTGCAGGACGTTCTGTTGTGTGGATATAATGGGAAAGGGTGATAGAAAAATACAGAAGAAGAAAACTTACTATCATATTGCATTTGAAACGTAATAATTTGACACATTTGAAATCCGTTGTCATGCAACATGCCTATGTGGAGGGTATAATAAGGGTTAGCACTGGTTTACAAAAACTCAATATAGTAAAAAAAGTTAAAACTTCACAAAGTAGAAAATCGGTAGTGTGATTAACCCTGGCTATCTCCGAAAGCTATGCGTTCAAAATTAGAGCACAAAGACAGAACTGATTGATTTATGTTTAATCTGATGAAAATGGTCAGTGGAATCTCCAGATGTTTCAAGTCCCTTGTCAAAGATGTTTAATAATGGAAATTCTTCTTATTCTCAGATTAACATTCTTATAGAAATCTTCTTCCTTTGTCCTTTGGAAGAACGCCCATTTAGTGTCACATGGGGAGGGGGAGTGTGTAGCCCAGATACTTTACGACACTCCAAATTGTAAAATCTATCAGCAGACTCCTTCCTGATATTTTCAACATGTCATATTGTGTCAATATGTGACCCTAGTGCCTGCTCCTTGTAAGATTTTATGGCACCCAGGACAGGACACCAGGCATCCTTTGAAGATCCCCTGCTTGGATGCTCTTCCTACCCCACTGATTTTATGTTGGGTCTGGTTAGGATTCCAGATAACATGTATGGCAGGATATTGCCAAAGAATAATAAAGATGACAATTTCTGGTATTACAGAGTTACATAGTTATATAGGCTGAAAAAAGTTCAGCCTTTCCTATATCTATTAATTTGTGGCTGTTGATCCAAAAGAAGGCAAAAAAAACAGTTTGGTTCATTCCAATTTTGCACTAACCAGGGAAAAAATTCCTTCTTGACCCCAAGGTCAGATTTCTCCTTGGATCAATAAGCTGTTTCCCCATAATTAAAGATTATATCCCTGAATATTATGTTTCACGCAAGACCCGTATTAAGCCTTGACAGACACATATAACTGCATTATTTAGTTTGTTTTTTTTTTAAGATATAATTAACACTCCAGTTGCCTTACAATGAATACAGCTCAATAAAATATACAAGGATTACTTAAAATATGATTTATCTTTACTCAACTTAATGTTTGGCCCTTCTAATTACCTGTGGTCTTGTTCATTGTATTGGACCTTATTTGACAAAAGGCCCTCTAGCTCATATTTAACATTTTCTATCATGTAATTGTTTTTATGCCAGTACAGAAGCTTAATTTGTTACAGCTTGCATCAGAAATAGGGTTGTGACGCAGCCATTCAACCAGTGTCAAAATGTTAACACATGCTGTATATTCATATTATATTGTGCTACGTTTTGACACACAAATTGCAATAACATCCAAATCATGATAGGATGACAATGCCCCATTAGAGGCTGTTCACTATTTCATACTAATTATTCACAGCTGAATGCTGAAATGTGGGTAAATAACAATGATAAGTCTGCTGAATCCAAAGTTAAATCAAGTTCAAGATGATTACGGGAATAATGGATCAGCTTTTCACCAACTGCAAAGTATTGTTTCTGCTTCCCAGATAACAATAACACAGCAGACGGCATTCCTATCCTGTGTATTTTCTGCTCTCCTAGGGATCTGTACATCTAAAAAGTATTCAATTACTTGCATTCATTGAAATCAGATGGACAATATCAGTTTGTAGTACTCAATTCTATTTAGTTTCCCAGTGTACACCATTTGCATCATACATAGTGTAACCAAAGTTCATAGTACCATAAAGGGGTACGGACCTTTAGGTGTCCTGTCCCTGATTTCAATAAATAACCATACTATCTTAATATATATTTTTTTTATTTTATTTGTTTTATTATTATTATTTATTTTATTTTTTTTTGCTTAATCTGTTGATAGCAGGTCAACTTAAGCCATCTGCACATGTGCATGGTCTTGTACTCAATTTGTTGATCGCAAAACAACGGTTCTCAGATGTTACACCTTGTAGTCAATAACACTTAACTTAACACTGTGGAATAAAATACGGTGCAGACAAGTGCCAAGAGAAGAGGTTTTGCGCTGAGACTGAAGGTGGCAGTTTGAGAAGGAATGCAAGTGATTGCAGCTTTATTTAATGACTAGCCTATACACAGGAAGGAGGATTATTATCTGTCGTTCAAAACACTTGAACTAAATACAAAACTGAAGCAGGAGTTACAGAAAAACAAAGGTCAAATAGAATCGCACATTTGCAACCAATACATTGATTATTATCTTGTAGTCTTTCTTGTCCATCATTCTGTTTCTTAATTTACATTATGATTTGGCTTTGAAACCTTATGTGCTGCAGACTTTTTGATTGTTTGATTGATTTGAACAAAGCAAACACCAACTATAAATATATATAGCGTAAAAAAATATATGGCATATATATATATATATATATAATAATTTACACTCACTGGCTACTTTATTACGTTACGTGTTCGATTTGCTGTTAACTCAAATAGCCAATCACATGGTAGTAACTCAATGCTTTTAGGCATGAGATGTGGTCAAGACAACTAGCTGAAGTTCAAACCGAGCGTCAGAATGGGGCAGAAAGGGGATTTCAGTGGACTTTAACATGCATCGTGTTAATTGCCTGATGGACTGTCTGAGTATTTCGGAAATTGCTGATCTACTGGGATTTTCACGCACAACCATCTCTAGGGTTTACAGAGAATGGTCAGAAAAGAGAAAATATCCAGTGAGTGGCAGTTGTGTGGACAAAAATGCCTTGTCGTCAGTGTAACTCAAATAACCACTTGTTACAACCAAGGTATGCAGAATACCATCTGTGAACACACAACACGTCAAACCTTGAAGCAGATGGGCTACAGCAGCAGAAAACCACACCGGGTGCCACTCCTGTCAGCTAAGAACAGGAAAGGGAGGCTACAATTGGTACAGGCTCACCAAAATTGGACAATGGAAGACTAGAAGAAAGTTGCCTGGCCTGATGAGCCTCGATTCCAGCTGCGACATTCAGATGGCAGGGCCAGACTTTGGAGTAAACAACATGAAAGCATGCATCCATCCTGCCTTCTATTAACAGTGCAGGCTAATGGTGGTGTAATGGTGTGGGGGGACATTTTCTTGGCACACTTTGGGCAACCTTAGTACCAATTGAGCATTGTTTAAACGCGACACCCTACCCGAGGATTGTTGCTGACCATGTCCATCCCTTTATGACCACAGTGTACCCATCTTCTGATGGCTACTTCCAGCCATGCCACAAAGCTCACATCACCTCAAACTGGTTTCTTGAAGATGACAATGAGTTCACTGAACGCCAATGGCCTCCACAGTCACCCGATCTCAATCCAGTAGAGGAACCTTTGGGATGTGGTGAAATGGGAGATTCGCTTCATGGATGTGCAGCTGAAAAATCTGCAGTAACTGCGTGATGCCACTATGTCTATATGGACCAGAATCTCTGGGGAATGTTCCTAGCACCTTGTAGAAAGTATGCCAGGAAGAATGAAGGCAGTTCTGTAGGCAAAAGGGGGTCCAACCCGGTACTAGTAAGGGGTACCTAATAAAGTGGCCAGTGAGTGTATATATTAAGGGTTAGGCCTAAGCCAGCACCAAAAGTAAATACTGCCGTACTGCCCTATATATGTGTGTTTGTATATTACATTTTAACAGCCTATGACAAGATTGAAGAAGTAGTAGGACTTGCAGTGCAATTAGTACCAGGTAGCCATGCTCAATAAAGACTTGCGCTTGCTTTCTGGAAACATTAAGGAAATTAAGGCACTTATTTGTTTATATCAGTGATAGTATAGGCTGTTACTGCTGGTTGTCCTGATTGCCCTCCTCATCTCATTGATTACTGTAAACAAAACCCCCTTGCTCAGTTATTCTGTTTTGGATACTAAATTTAAATGTATCCCATTTGTTTTATAGATAACATCATACTGCACTGTATAAAGTTTGACTTTCCCTAATAAACTAGCTTACCTTGTGGCGCTCTCCTTAACTAACAAATAGTTTTGGACTTGTTCTTAATACTTGCAGATGAGCTAACAAGGCAAATTTAGGACCTTCAGACCACGGACAAGTAGTGGTGCACCATCCAGGCATGAAAGATGTTTTAAATCTTGACATACTATCTACCATCTTAGTTCCACCTATGATACTCTCATTACTAAACCAAGAGTTTTGAGAATAAAATTATATGTGACCTTACAATTTGTTAATTTCTTGTCTCCTATTTAGATGCTGTAACAACCTCAAATTATAGAATCTAGCAGACATAATCACTTTCAAAACTACTGGATATGAATGGCATTTGCCTCGAAATACATGGAATATAAATATAGCCTTGTCATCGCCATTTTTACCTTGTCAAATACTCTTGGATTAGCAGAGTCACAGTGGGTGCTCTCTGCATTTATCACGTTTCCACCAGAGCCAAATATTTTTGGCAAATCCATGGGAATCATAAGACTTAATAGTGTAATCCTATAAACCAATGTTATATTCACCCATAAATTATCCTCCACTGCCTATTATTTCCACTTGGATTCTTTATTCTTTTTGTTTTAACAATTTATGAAATGTTAAGTAGAAGAAAAGCTTAATTGCATGCTAAAATTATCTAAAAACCAACCGCCTGAGATTATGAAAACTGTTGATACTTTGTTGGCATCCTTAAAACGTCCAACTAATTAACCCTTCTATGTGTCTCAGGGCTTTCTGGCACTAGGGGGGGTTAACACATTGGAAACCCTAATAAGATGTTCACTAATATAATTTGGAATCATCTATGAAACTGACGTTGCTGGACCATTTGGTATACTTGATAAAATCATAATACCTTTTATTTATAACATGGTCTATATTTGATATATTGTATTATAAAAGTAAAAGGCAAAGTACAGTACGAGTTCTGCATGTAGTAAATAGTCAATAAGCCTTATTTTATTTATTCGTAGAGATTGTTTTGTTTGATTTGTATGTCAGTGTATATTTAATTTTTAGCATATATCTTATTTTCCCACCTTTTCTAGAAAAAATAATGCCTTAATACCATATGTTGTGCCTGGCCCAATTGAGGAACCATTCCTAAAATGTTTAAATGCCTCATATACCTATAAAATATATATATATATATATATATACTAATTATTATACTAATGATGGGAGCATGCTATTGCAGCATGCTGACTGAAACACTGTTTAATAGCACTTTCAATGAGCGCTGTTACATTGAAAATGTTTTAGCTGCATGAAGATCAGCATGTCATGTTACTAAATTTTTTTCTGTATATCTTATTTTAATGCACAGCAGATTTAATGAATCCCATGAAAGCCAATAGTAAGATAATTATACCCTCATTAAGGCAGTTTGCTTCTTCTGTGTAAACTTCCAGAAAACTGAAAATAAATACAACATGCAGTATTTATTTTTTTCTTAATACGCTAATAATTGATTTTGAGTTCGTGTTTTGAAACAAAATATCATCTCAAACTACTTTTTCCAGTAAGCAAACAAGAAATGATAGTCTTTTCTAAAAATTGCAAGATATTTTATGTATCATTTTTAACTAGTGTTTGGTAATGTCAATATATATTCTATTCAATATATGCTACAAATAGTTTAAGTATATCAATTAAATTATGCATGGTGGAAAATCCCTTATAAAGTGTGTGCATTAAGTTTAATTAATTAATCTGGTACATTAAAAAGCTGGTACCCAGGAGATGACTCGCGTGGCAGATGGTCCCGCAGTGTCATCTGCTGCTCTTACAGACTACCTGCTGGGAAGAATGTCAAACAGGAGACATGCTGGCGCCCAACTAGGCTGCAAACGTCTTCTCTTGGGATTAGTTCTAATACCAAGCTCAGCTTTTTATAATGGAAATAAAGATATAAAACATATATGACTGGAACATTTGATTCAATTATCATGCATCATTTTTCAGTAAGGTCAAGCCATATGTATTGTAAAAAAAAAAACGTATTAAAATGGGTGTTTCTTAATGAACATTAAAAAAAAAGATTAAACAAACGTTCCTGATTTCAAGTAAGGTTTGCAGAATTTCTAAGAGTATAAAAGGAAAAGGCCTAGTTCGGTCTGAGGTTCTCTAAGCTCAAAGGAGCCATCTCTATCTAAAAAGAGTGGTCAACGTCTGACTATTAAAAGTGTATATTAATACATTAGCAGTTCTTAAACAATAGAATACAGAATACTTTAATTACTTTTTCAGTTCTTTTGTTGGCAATAGAATTCTAGAGGGGAAATAAAGAGCTATGTTCCTATCTCAATTTATAGTCAATATAGAAATAAACATCTCTCCAAATCAGCATTTCCAGAACTGAGAGTTAAATAACTTTAATAATAAACATGTATTGTGTTAACGTGTGGCATATAGCTTGCTGTGCTATTAAGATCATTTCTGGATTGAAATTTGATGCAGAAATGTTTTTTTTTTTCCCATTGTGATTTCAGTGTTTGTGTTTAAAGAACAATCAAACATAACTTTTATTATTGTCTATTATTTAGCCTGCCGTTTGAAACATGTCTTTCACATTGTACAATGGGAGTTTAAGATAAGTGATCATGCAATTTGTTGTTTTGGGGTTTTTTTGGTTTCTTTTTGAGAGAGATTGTTAATTATTTGGTTAACTGACTGCTGAGGTTTTAATACAGTAACAAAATTACTATATGGCTTTTTAATCCTGATGATGAATGGATGGGTTATTAGTTTTTACTAATTTTCCCATATTTAAATGTATTTTTTAGTTTGTCTTTTAATGATGCCTTTTACTTTGATGCGTTTCATTTATTTTTTATGGGTTATTCCCCTTATGGTAAATTCTGTGTGGTCTTGCAACAATTATTATTTTGTTGTAATTGTAGGCTTGCTATGGAATCCTGAAGGTCCCCACTGGAAGTTGGCTTTGTCGATCTTGTGCACTTGGAGCTCAGGCAAAATGTTTGCTTTGCCCTAAGAGAGGGGGAGCACTAAAACCTACAAGAAGCGGGACGAAGTGGGTCCATGTTAGCTGTGCCTTATGGATACCTGAAGTAAGATATAATTCAATGTGTTTTGATGGAGGTAGAAAACTAGCGTGCACTTATAAAGAGCCAACTCTTCCTATTGGGTTAATTAAGCGTTGTCTTTTTTGTTCCCAAAGTTACTGTCATAAAAAAGGAAAGAGGAGGTTTATTTACTGGGATTTTTAATTAACAGCAACCCTCTTAATTCTCTCTTTCAACCAAACCTATGTGCAAATATTTTCTCACAATCCGTTGAGTTTACATTTTTATACCACCTTATATATTCATTACTAACTGCATTGTATTGCTGTACAGTAACAAGCTTTAAAGCAAAGCTTTTTAATTGTTTTTAAAATATTATTGTGCCTTTTTGTCTTCCTTTTGGTATACTATGTAATGGTCCATCACACAGATGCCCCAAACTACTTGCACACAATTACTTCATACATTTTATTATAGACGAGCGAAAGCAGTGCCCTGTTGAAAGTCAAAGCAAAGCTTCCGTCTAACCTCTGTGGTATATTAGCTAAAACACTCTGAACATCTTAACTTTTCTGATCCCTGCGAAACTGTTATCCTTTTAGCTGAACTATTGCATAGGAGGTTGTAGGTAACAATTGGAAGGTATATCACTTAGATTTGATAACTATAAAACTGCAACTGCCAAAAATGCTTCCATACACTGCCAATAATAGGAGACATAAAACTACAAAACACTAATTAAGGCTGTATTTAAATGTAAATAGGATTCTAAAATGCTCAATGATAGATTAATTCTAATGAATAGCAGCTGCTGTGGCATTTGCCTAATCACAGCACATACACCAGATCATGATATGATAAGCAATAAAGAAATCCAGCACCGAAAATTCTACTGTGGAAAATGCACTTCAATTTCAGAATATCTATCCTGTCTCTTTTGAATCGTGTATTAAGGATTTCAAATTGTGAGATATATGCTTTACCGAGATTCTGCTGGGAGTGCTTTCACAGCTCCTATTCACAGCAGTTGTGATAATTCCAGGGCTCAAAGGAGTTGTAGTTGACACGCAGTAACTCGGTAATTATGACAACAAAATGGTCCTCATGAAAATATTACCTGGGCTAAATTGTTATCTGGCATTAAATTCTATGTTTACTTTCAGGAAGTAAAAAATATTCCCGATTAAGTCACCCGTATTAAAGCATGGATTTTAATTGTGATATGCCAAGTGAATAAAGACAAATTACGGTGTACAGATATCATTAATATAAGAATAAAAAGGAGTCTGTATGGTGCATGGTAGCTAACACCTTATAAATAACTAACTCCCTACTTCTTAAAGGTATGTGCTACTTTATTATGCATGGTTACTGCAGTCGGATGAGTTTCTTCATTAACAAATCCTGGTTTTGCAAATAAACTTCATATATGATCAGCCATTCTGCATATATTATTATTTTGTTTCTGGGCAAGCATTTGCTTGGCCTCCCCACCACCACCCTCCAATCATGCCACTCCAGCACCAAAAAACCCACAAAAAAAAACAAAAGTATTTGCCGCACAGGAGAAGACTGTCCGAGTCAGTGCAGTCTTCCCACCTACTGACCCGAATGCGGTCCCCTTGTCCCCTCCCTCTCTTTTCCTCTTTCATGTAGTTCAGGTATAGATCAAACACATGGAAACAAAGAATTGGAGGTACAGATCAACTGAATAAGACATACAGACCTTGTATTTGCAGGTACAGCGTAATTACATAACACATAAACCCATCCCAGTAAAACTCTGCACTGAAGGTATAGATAAATAATGCATGAAAACACTAATTTACATTACAACACATACTTACACACCCATGCTATCACGCACATACTCATTTTTTCACTCCATTCAAAGATAATTATTTACAAATATTCATTCTCCACATTCACAGATACTACTCACATATACTCATTCATTCACTCACTTACAAATACTCATTCATACTTGGCGGGCCTAGAGTGGCAAGCCCGGTCATGGTTGCCATGGGCGCAGGGAGCAGCTGTTATGGGCCCCCTGGAATGACTGGGCCCAGGCAGCTACTCCTTTTGCAGTGCGTTAAAGACGGCCCTGATAACAGTGGAGAACCTGGGAAAGTAAAAAATCAATCTTCAATTACATGAAAAAATACATTTATTTAGGAATCCATTTTCTGACTAATGTATTCATTGTTGTAGGATATTCATTTTTTTTATTGTACCTATTTGTTTAGGTTAGTATTGGTTGCCCAGAAAAGATGGAACCTATCACAAAGATTTCACATATTCCACCAAGCAGATGGGCTTTGTCCTGCAGTTTGTGTAAGGAATGCACTGGTACTTGTATTCAGGTATGTAATTTATTTGCTAATAAACATCCTTCAACTGCAACATCCAATTTGACATGCATGAGCTACACATTGTCATAGTACAGGTCACATTGTCATTTCCCCCCCATTACAAGTAAAATGTCTTAATGAACGTACTCTGTAGCCTTTTTCCTATTGTGTCCTTGAACAAAATCTAGTAGTTGGTTTTAGCTAAACAAACAAACCCTGGTATGCGACGGGTGACATGTAAAGTGTATTCAGCTGGCGGGTTGTGAGCTACAGGTTGATGTGTCTTACGAGATGGCTAAAATTGAAAAGCTGACCTGCAGTGCAAACTTTTCTTTTACGTCCGAATAAACCTTTGTACAAACTGTTATATTAAGAAGAAAAACATGGGGGGTGGGGCAAAGGTGGAAATACATAACGTTGGCTCAACCCATTTCAACTCAAGAGTCCAGAATGTTCACATAAGAAGTTTTTTATACAATCATATTGACTTCTGATTTTGGTTTCTAGAATTGCCAATGTATATATAGTGTAATCGACCTTTATTTCCAGTACTATTTCTCCTTCCCCACAATATCTTGAACTGTTTGTGATTGCTAGGTTAAATTTTGACTATTTTCCTGCAGTCCTGTAGCAAGGAGTTTTAGGACAAAGGGTTTTAAAGTACACTGAGGTCATTCATACGTTTTTATTTTGTTTTGTTAAATATTAACCTTGTTATCTGAGGGGGAAAAAAATTCTATTATTTATCTAATGTTACATTTTTAGTTTTATATTTTCCACATCCGACATTATGTCTGCCTCCACAAGACCACAGACAGGCATTTCTTAATTTATTTTTTATAACAATCATTCAATGGAATCCTACCTACTGTCAGCCAAGCAGACGTTTCCAACACACTTCTGTTCTTTATCAAGTATTCAACAGACGGCTTGTGAGCCTCTAGTGCTAAAGATTGTTTACAGCATAAAGCTCATCTGTAAAGCTGTGCCAAGTCTAATGCTACATTGACAAGTATTGGAGGCATTTCATAATTATTTATGTGTACATTAGTTTACAAATTCATATCCCTCGCATGTTGTCCTCTGGTCACCATAGCCTCACAGAGGTTCTGCAAAGGTCTGTTCTTTTGTGGAAGCTGTATTTAGTATGGATTTTAGATCGTGTTTGCTGCCAAACGCAAATATATATTACAGGCATGGGGTTGTGAAGCACTGTATCATACTCCTGATCCTTTAAAAAAATTAAAAAAAAGATAAACGATGTCGGTTTTGCCAATACTATAATTATCATAAATCTGGATTTCCTTGATAAATACATGTTTTACAACCATCTAAAATCTTGTAGTCTATGGTAAGTCTCTATAAGATCACTTTGCTGAAGCACTTCATTATGGGTTTTACAGGAGTCCAAATTCTTTATTAAAATTCACCGCAAGCATCACAATCTCCCTTAAATACAGGAAGTAAGTGAATTCCAGTTTAACTTTAGTTGAGCCTCATTCTTTCGATAATTATACGGATATTGACTTCATGGTGGGGGGATTTCCGACCCTAGTAACCAAAGCTTATTTGTCATTTTTACTATATGTGGGACTTTATGTTCGTCCAATCACAACTATCTTTTTTTATGTTTAGTGTAGTCACACAATTTATATATTGTTTTTTCAAGAACTAGAGTTTCTATGCACTGTAAGTACTGTGAGTTGGGGTTAGGGAAGGTTTTTAATTTGTATTAATAGTGGGAGAAGTGAAACGTGTAGGGCACTACATTTTTAAATTCCTTATTGATATTTTTCCTTTACTTCAGGGATCTCTCTTCTAACACGACAGTACCTCTTTGAAGTCAATTTTACTTTTCTTCTTTTATTTTTTTAATTAGTTTTCTTCTTTTTTTCTTTAAATTTATTTTACTAATCACTTAGGAACGTCTGGACAGACCCTTACTCGTTTATTTTTTTAGTGGGTGCCACCATCTTGTGAGAGGCAAAATCTCTCGCTATATCGTTTTTGGCCACCCTCCGGAGCAGTCAGTAGTGTGTCCTGAGTTGGGTTTCCGTTGTTACTAAATGCCTCAATATCAAGGCATTTCAGCAACATGGTTTGAGCTTAGGAGGATATCTTTGACCACTTCTTTACTTCTTTTAAATTGGGAGCCAGTACCATATCTTATATATATGTTTGTTCGCTTTTTAAACACGTTTAACCTCATGTCAATTGTACTACTCCTGACTGGGAGACTGCATGCTGTCTTATGAACTTATGATCTCCCGTGTACTGTATCACCTAGTAGACAATCATATTTATTGAAAACGAAATAATTGCACTTTTTGGTTTCCTTCTGTTTCCAGTTTTTATTTAGGAACTGGGATTGACGAAAGATAACGATTGATGATAAAAAAAAAACAGTAGCCATTTATCTAAGCAAATAAATTAAACAATCTAAATTGTCATAAAAGGTCAGGATAGATGAAAAATGTTTACAGGCTAGTCTCCCATTCAGCCCATCCAAAAGACGATGTGTTTTGAAGTAGGTTGTTCTTAATATTATGTCCACGCAAAACCTCAATTACAAACATTGGCTTTACCATCGGACACCAACCGTGCATTGACTTGCTCTGGCAGCGATCACATGCATGGTAATGCATGGGATCGGCTGTAGATCACCATAACTCATGTTATACTTATTTATTACTTGTATATTCTTTAAAACCTGAAAGAAAGCATTGGACATGTAGCTGTCTCAAAGGTACAATAAGAAAACATTGAAATTAGGATTCATTCTCCTACTTTTCCTTCAACTGTTTTCTGTTTGGTTGATTAAACACTTAAATGTTAGATGGACAAAGTACTGGGGTATCAGTTCATAGTAACACTAATTTACAGCCAATAATTAATTGTACTTTAAATGGCATGACAAATAGCAAATAAGGAAACCTTTTATTATTTATTCTGGGAAGTAAATGCATATTTAATTTTTATATTATTTTGGTCTATATTTTTTTTTTGAAGTTAGAGCAGTCATGTCAAAGCCTTTCCATGTTTCTTTTTTCCATTATTTTCTGGGAACTGAGATATTAACTCATTTACAGTGAGTATTTTTAGGGCATTGTTTTTCAAAACTTTTTTTAGACTAAGGAGGCAGAGACAAAGAGAAACCAGAGTTATGTTGGGTTAGAACCTGACCACAGTAAAGTCTTTTCCAGTTAAGAACGAATCATTATAGAATTGGTTACTAAATTCATACCAATAGACCATTACTGTTTTTGAAGCTATTTTAGGATGAGCATTGTAACAGATTACACACATTTTCAGAAATTATATTAAAAATGCCACTTGAAGGTTAGGAAAAATGCAGAAGTACTGCTACAAATTCACATAATTTACAAATGGTATACACTATATGAGTATGTGTTGAATAATTCATGTTATTATTAATCACCAAATCGGTTGTTCTTCATACAAAACATTGCATCCCATACATTGCACATTTGCAACTTGCACATTCAATATGTATATTAATGATTGGGTAAATCTAATAATTCACTTTAATATGTAAAGTATATTAAATAAATGCTTGCCGATAAAATAAACCTGAGAAACATCCCCATCAATCTTGAATATGTTCTGTTCCACTACATTGAATCACTCACTACAAACATTTTAACAGTTTAATTACAAACATAATAAATGCATAATTTCCTCAAAGCAAAAGTACAAAAATCTGCTAATACAAAGATACAAGCATCTGAGTCAGACTTTATTTTGTTTGGAGACAGAAAAATAACACACAAAGCACATTTGTTTTATTCTAGAAGACTGTAAATGTTAGTATTATCCTCAATTTAACATACTCTATTTAACTATTCAATACATATACTATTTGAAGAATGAGGTAGGACAGTTAAGTTATTTTAGATTTAGAAATCTATAAAGTAAAGATGACATCAGAGCATGCCATTTCCTTCTCATAATGTCTGCTGACTAACAAAATTATTATTTCCTTGTTTACTGTGGCTCGGATCACTGTAGTAACCATTCTTCATTCATACTCTCCACTATGACTGACCATCCTTGACATCATAATTAAAACACTGACTAATGCACTTCTGCTTCTAACCATGGTGGACAGTAACCACCAGTTTTATCTACCATCAAGGCTAGGTACACGCCAATATTGAAAAATGATTCAAAAGGATATTTAACATGGAAAATGATCTTCTTTAGTATACGTGAGAGGTCCTGTATCTAGAAGCAGTAAATAGCCAAACATGTTTCGAGACAGGATTTTAATCTTGTAAAGGGTTCCCTGTAGAATAGTGTAGTTGTGCAGCCAATATTGTGCTGGCTTTCCTTTACTTTAAAAGGATCCCAGCTGTCCATGCTTCCCATAAGTCACGCTAACATTCGCTTGCCGTATTGATAACCTAAGCATTGATAACCTAAGCTGCATTGGAGCCACAAGTTTTTCTCAACTGAGATTTGTTGATGAAAAGCCAAGTATGGTAATTTTGTCAAATAATAAATATACACAGCCTCAGTGTAGTTAGTGATATATACGTCTTTTGTAACATCTGGAAGTGTTTAAAACGGAATCGGTAGAGAATAGCTTTATGTTGCTATGAAAATAAACCCAGTCTGCACTTCAACAATAGTGGACAGTGGAAAAAACAGCTGAACGTTTCAGCTAAAAATACACGTGCGCCAATTATCCCTCTGTTTGTACCTGCGTCATAGAACGCATTGAATTTCCTTCCCTTGTCCAGGTGCTCTGACACATTAACGCAATTTCTTTTCAAAAATAATGAGCTCTGCTGTTTGTATTACTGCATACAATCTTATCCCTGCTTTGCCAGTTATGTTTAACCTCCAAACAATTTCCGATTATGCATCGTTTGAGAAACACACAATAACCTAATGCAGATCAGCGCTGCGGCTTGATATTACAAAAGGGTTACGTTTCACGGCAACATATATGTGGGAATATTCTGTGATTTTCTCATTTTATCTGCACTATATTTTTGTGAAATAAAGAATCTTACTAGTGGCTCTGGTGGCCCCCTTCTTTCTACTTGTGCTGCACTGCTCTCTATGGGAACATAGTAAGTTGGTATTCGTCTTCCTACAGAGGGATGCTAGAACTATGCTATTAAAGCTCTGTCATCTGCTTACCTTTAGTCCCAGCACTTGTCACAGAATCCTGTCTTGTTGGCACTGTAGGTACATAACAAAAGCAAGCATATTGTGCTTGCCTGGCTATAGTGATATGGACACCATAGTCCCTACGCATATAGCCATACGAGTAGTTGGTAATAGTAATGTGTACGCAGAATGCTACCTTCCGAACCTAAAAGAGAGGGTAGCATTCTTAATATATGGCTTCTATAGACAGTAATGACTTGAGATCCTGTTGGTTGTCTGGTTGCTCATTTCTGGCTGCCATTTTTGTTTGGACGTTTACGCATTTAACATGCCGACCATTCATTTGTCAGATAGTCACACCTAGGATCTTGTGTGAGCCACCATCATTGTTTGTTATTACATACACAATTTTGAAGGCTGTACACAGCACTAGGCAGTGTGTATGCATGTCACAACCACAAGGTTGGCGGAGTTGGCAACTCTAGACTTCTGCTAATCAAAAACTTTTATTAATCAGCTTGACTTTTCCCTTAACAAGAGAGATTTGCGTTCTCAAGATAAGAAAACCTAGTCCGGAATTTGCGACACAACGCTTTCTGTCCAAAAGTGAAAACATTGTAAAAGATATTTTTATTTGTAAACCGTAAAAAATCAATACAAAGCATCTTCTTGAACTAACATGCATTTAGGTTCATGGGATCTGTGGCTGCCTCTGTTAGTGTTATTGTAACAAAGAAAGTCAAAGGGTTAACAAGCGAAGTACAACAAATGTTCATTCTTCCAATTTTCTCGCTGGCTCTTTGAAATGATGTAAAAGAGCAAATCAGAGAGGAAAGTGAGCAATATTACTGATGTCAGACCTCTACAAAGAGTGTGATTTTTAAATTATGTAGTTCAAATTAATTTTGGCCCACCAGTGCCTAGGGCAGTCTGGGATCTACAAAACACAAAATACAGAACCAATGCAAAATATAGTAACACGATTGTTCTTCTCCAAAATTAGTGTCACCGTTTTGAGAAAAAAAAATTAAATAAAATTCCCAAATGATTGCGGTTGATTTCCAGTTTTAAGTATAAACTGGAACATCTGTGGTGTTACGTTATTGGGTCTTTTGGCAAAAACCTACAGGAAGTCTAGGTTCAAGACCTGCCTCTAGGTAAAAAAAATGTGGGTGCCAGAGATTATCCGCTCTGTGAAATATTGGCTGTCAAGTGATAGTTGTCATTTTTAGTAAACACCAGATGTTCTGCATGTCTATTGAACTCTATTATCAACGTATTGTTTTGTAATCTGCAGAAATACTTACAATTGTGTACAATGTCATCTCGAAGATGCAACACCCCCGAAAATAACTTATTATGACCGTGCTCCTACCTTTTAGCAGCTTGAAATGTCTGATTTTCATGAAAAAGGTTTTATTTTATATATTCATTATCATAGGCTGTGCAGTTTATTTTTACCACAAACTATTTAAATGATGGCCAAGGGTTCCAGCTGCATGTAATTGAATCCCAAATGCTGTTTTCATTTATAAAATTTTATGTTACATTGCAAAACTGCTCACTATGCCAGTTGTGTTTAGTCTCTAAAGCGATTGTATGACTTCCTTTGTAAATCTAATGACTGATTTGCTTTCGATGCAACAATGATCATGTAATCTTAATTAACCAGGGGGCTGAGTTGTCAGGCTAATCGCAGAAGAGATCCTCACATTCAGGACCGTTTGTTATTGCTCTAAAGAATGTAGAGATTTCACATGAAATAGGGATTTAAAAAGTTTTAAAATATTTTTTAAACTTAAATAGATCTTTCTTAGAGCTTACTTTAACCCCTTGATGGTTTCTGTAAACATGCCTCAAAGCTTAACAGGCTTACTCAGCCATTGGGTACACGGGGCAATTTAATGCCTTAGTGGTGATGGTATCGCCAAGCTCAACCTTTAGTGTGCAGCCACAAGAAAGTGGATGAGTATGGTGTTTGGCCATGTATATACAACAGGCAGCAGCACACATATCATTTATTAAGCGCTAGGACCGATTTGACGAAAAATCAGCCTTTATACATGCCTGCCCATACACACACATATACACTTGCCTTTATACATGCCTGCCCATACACACACATATACACTTGCCTT
>VKOC01017013.1:0-15518 GCA_009364415.1 Spea multiplicata
ATGTTTAGATTTACGTTACAGCTAAATATCCCTGTATTATGTCCTGCGTGAAACATTATGAAAAGCAATACAAAAATAACATCTCAAACACTGTAAAGAAAAGATAACATTTTGATAAAGTGCACTATTCAGTAATAATAGAGCCACCTGGTATAAGCAGGTTAGATAACACATTCCCAGTAGTGTCATATCTCCCGCTGACCTATGGCTTCCTTTCCAGAAGCTGTCACTTTTATCTCTAGCTGTTCTGATGGGTCTATTGTTTCTACACATCTGATTTATATCTTTCACAGCTGTAAGAGTTTTTTTCTTTAGCTCTGCACAATGCAAACACTATATTATATATATATATATATCTGAAGAACTTTGTTGGTGCACTAAAAGGTACTCCTGGTATCACTAGATATCACTACCAATCTGCACAGCTTTGGGTTTGATACAAAGTCTGCTATATACAATATACCATAATTTGTTCAAACCCCCCCCCCAAAAAAAGTAATTAATTAAAAGAGTTATCTGTCTACCTAATGTATCGGTATCGGTTTGTCTTTCAATTCTCATCTTGTCATACCCCTTGAATATATGTATTGTATTAAGCGCTGCGTAGATTGTTCGCTGTATATAAATAAAAGATAATAATAATAATAATCTGTGTTGCTGGTACTGGAATGGGAATTCCTCCATTGTTACAGGTCCCAAAACCTACCTCATTTATGAAATCTCGCAAACTCGATAAATGAGTATAAACTTTAAAGAGATACCGGTAAAGAAGTTAGTTTAAGAGTAAAAGTTGGAGAACCATTTTATGTGACTCATGGAACATTGATGTAACAGTTTTCTGTATATCATTTTAGATATGTGGATAAAACATATCCTTTAACCAGAAGAAGATGGAAAAAAGCAAATAAACATCTCAAGTTATCACATATACATCTATATGCAAAGCACTCCTGCAAAAACATCATTTACTTTTCCTCCTCTCTCATAACAAAATTGTCCATAAACCGGGATCAATCTATGAATGAAGTTATCTAAATGAAATATGTTCTGAAGGAAATGAGAGGAAGACAGATAACAGCTTGTGGATGTTCGGTGTAAGTGAATCGACTCTTGTTTGCATAAATCTACTAGAATCCACAATTAAATCTAGATGAGCAGATACACCGTGTGCTGGTGAAGTGTCCAGACGTTTCATTTACTTAAACTTTTTTTAGGGCTATAAAGTCTGTGTGAATATCAGCACCATGATATGGGAAAACTATTTATTTGTATCAAATCTCCATATATATAATTAGAGGAGGGTGGCCAGGAAAAACCCACTTGTCATCTCAACTAAGACAGCTTGTTAAAGTACAAGTTGGCAGTGGCTGCAGATGTTCTTGTAGATAGACGTTCAATATGTAAACTCAAAAGTCAATGGTAATATAAAATCAATTATGTTGGTGTATACGAGATGGATGTCCCACTGTATGAACCCCCAAGACCTTAAATTTCACAAGTAATAGCTACAAACCCTACGCCTGTGATCCTTTGCTAAATTACTTATTTTGCAAATTATTAAATGCACGTAAATATATTTTTATACACATTAGTGTCCATTAATAGAGCCATTGGAAGGAAAGGTATTGTTTTTCACTTGTTAGATCCTTTGAGAAGCAAGCCATGTTCTGCTTCGGTAGAAAAATGACTTAAACCTCCTGATTTGCGACTCAGTGAAATATCTAAAACACAGATGCTATTAATTTTGAGTGAATCAGTCCCCTAGCCTCAGAAAACATGTGACTTACAAACTATATCTTAAAAATGAGAGTGCCGGTTTCATAGCCTTCTTAATGAGAATTACCTTGTGAAGTGCAAGTGGTTTTAGATTTGCTAATTTATTTAAATTTACCAATCCTATGAATGACTGGGTTTCATGAAAACAGTACCGCGCATGTGAAAATTCTGAATATGAGAGTTGGAGGAGGTGATAACGGTGCAGGTCACTGGAGAAACGAAAAGAGCGGTTGTATTTGGATATCAGAGCAGAGATATAGAGGGTTGCACACTTGTTGAGGGCTCTATAGGATAGGGTCAGCCATCTGAATTTAATTCTGGAGAGTATAGGGATCCAATGGATTAACTGGCGCAGTAGGGCAGCCGATGAAGAACGGTGAGGAAGGAATATTAGTCTGGTACCAGTATTCAATATGGATTACAGCGGTGAAAGAGGGGAAGACCAGTAAATAGGGAGCTGCAGTAATCCAGACAGAATATCACAATGGAGTGGATTACAACCTGAGGAATCTTAAGTATTATACAAGATTGGAATGTCATGGACTACTGTAATATAGATTGAGGCATACGTCCATTAACAAGATCATCTCATCTGTTTACAGAGAGCTTCAGTTGTAATAAGCAATATGCATTATTAAAAGACAACTTCAGTAAGCTTTTTAGCGATTTTACTTTTAGTAGACTTGTACTTTCAGATTCATACGGACTGGAAATTTACAGAGGCCAGACCCCTCATGAAGCAGACAGAAGCAAAGTAAAAAATCTCTGAACTTTCTTCCGAAATTTGTGGGCCCTTTCACCTACACTCTGACTCACTCTGTCATTCTGGTTCACTCCCTCTCACGCTCTCTAAATATTCCCTGCCTTCTTTGCCGACCTCTTCCGCATCTTCTTGTTCTTAATCTTCTATCTTCTCTATTTGATCTTCTCACTTTTACCTTCTATCTTCGTCCTCATCTCCGCGGATCTTCTCTATTTGATCTTCTCACTTTTACTTTCTATCTTCGTCCTCATCTCCGCGGACAAAACCTGGGACGAACTCCCGCCAAAATGGGGGCATTTCAATTGACAACCTCTCCCCCATCCTCCAATCGGCGGAGAAGACGTCACCAAAAATGTGGCCATTTTGCCCTAAGGTGAATTTCCGCCAAAATTGCGGTGCTTTTGCTGACGTCCTCTCAACTGCTTAAAGGATCGAGGGAGAGAACGTCAGCGGAAACACGGTCATTTTGTCTGAAGTTCAGGCCAAGTTTTATCCCCAGAGAGAGATAGAAGATAAAAGATAACGAAGATGAAATACAGACGGCAGAAGAGGGAGAAGATGCGGAAGTGGTCGGTAGAAGCATAAGTGGTTGACAGAGAAGGTAGAGAAAAAATTTAGAGTGTGTGTGAGAGAGAGAGAGAGAGAGAGAGAGAGATTGAATGAAAATGAGAGTATAAAAGAGTGAGTGAGAGTGAATGTTGGCATCAGGCAATTAATTTCATTCACAATTAATCTCATTTTTTGTCTGAACCAAATAGGTATGGAACAAAACTGATTGCCAGAAAACTAATGGGCCAAAAGCAAACAGAAAAATCTGAACAGTTTTTGCACGTCTAATGTTTATATGATTATTTTAAGAAATTGTACAATACCAGATTAGAAAATGCAGCTGAGTAAAGTGTGAGGGCAACATATGTAGCATCTCATCTCTGCACATTATCATGCAGCAAACACCTACTTAAACTTCAACTTCGGTGCTACTCAGTATATGCTGTAGAATATTAGCTTGTTTAAACCTTTGGTTAATGGATAAGTTGCACATATAGGATGTTACTAACAGTTTTATCCTTAAGGGCATAAATTGAAAAACCTTGCAGGCTGCTAATGCCTCTCACGCACAAATCTTTACCATTTGTGTCACATACGTATATGATTAAGATATCAGTAGTTATTATTTGGATACATACATGAGTTGAGATGCCACCTACTGTATGATTAGCGGCACGTTATCCTATATAACAATATTTGGGTACATTCATGAACTCTTATTACATGGCAATACTCATGCCCATTATGCCAAGGTGTAGCCCATGTAGACACCATTAAACTAGTGAAATTATGATTATTTTTTTTTTTTTTGGTCCCTAAAATATTGCAAGACTGTTCATATGCTGTAATTGTAGGTGACATCTAATATATTTTATCTTGCAGTTACAGTAAACTGGTATTAAAAAATCTAATAAATGTCTGATAATGCACAGCTCACAAAGTAATGGCAGGTGACAATGTCTTCATCATTCTTAAGCATCGGGCAAATCTCTCCATAAGCAATCAAGGAGAAAATCCCTAAATCCATGGGCTTATTAAGGAAAATGCTCACTTGAAATCGGATTGAGGATGAATAACCTGCAGATATGTCTAAATTTAACTTCTTCACCTTTCAATAAAATAATTTCTGACATACAGTAGCGTTATTATTTTGCTGATTAAGCATGAAATCTGATGCATGGATAAGCCATGTTAAAAACAGTGCTCACCTTTTTTTTTAATAATACCCTTGTTAAATTTTTTAACAGAACTATAAACAGTAGAAAGTTCACTTTATCCTGCAGCAAATCCTAATAGGGTTATGGTTCAACTCACCAAGCCTTTAACCCCTTAGGTCCAGCAACCCCTTTTGGCATACACCTGTTAAGGAAGGATATAACTTTTTTAATCAACCCTTAAAAACTTCTGCATGTAGATATCCCAATCAAAGTTTGTTATGTTTATTATAATATTTGTGAATTCAGATTTGTACTAACTTTATTTTTAATAAAAATTTACCATTTTAATAAAACATTGCACCAACTTGTGCATTATTAGGAATCTCCAATAAGGAGGGGGGGGGGCATGAAACATAAAAAAATGGCAACATCTCTGAAATTTCATTAAGAACTGATAGGTACAGTAGAGGCAGCCAAAAATTGTTAAGGCTGTGATTGATGTGTCCAACAACCTGTAGGGTTACTTTTTTCACTGTGGCTAATCAAGCAGGATCAAGCATTAGCTATATAAGTGTCCTTAGCAGTTACACACTGGTGAGAAGCTGTATTGGAGAAGCTGTAGTATATGTATAATTGTGTATAGTAATTGTGTATTATTAATATACAGAGATTGTAGCAGACATTGTTTTTCATTTATATATAATACATTTATTTAGGGTTTTTTAATTTAAAAATTAATTTAAGCCAAGCCTCTAGTAATATAAAAATAGTCGTTGAACAGTGTGCTTGTGAATCCTAGAGCTGCAGTGGACAGAACATTGGTGTGTCCAGCCCATTAGGCAGAGGGGAATCGTCATTAAAGGTGTCGACAGTCCTGACAGGGTGACAAATTACATGTGAAGGTTGAAAAGCTGATCAGAAGGAGCTGCTGACAGGGTGCATGCAAGCCATCATGGACATCCTAGAGTACATGCTGGCCACCCTCTGTTTACCAATCCATTGTACCCAAGGTTGCATGCCACATGCCTTACTAGCGCGTCTCCTCTATTTCCTTCCTTACTATATGGTGGTCAGTTCTTGTTTTTTTCTAATATCGGGGGAAATTCAGTCTTGTACCAGATGGCAGCATGTGTCTGCCCAGTGCCCTGCCTCTGTGGCTGCTGGGACTCTTCCTTATTTACACTGAGAAATCAATTACTTCAATATTTGTTCTATTTTTGGGGGAAATTCAGTGTCCTGTACTCTGGGAATGCATGTGTGTCTCTGCCAGGCGATAACGAGTGCCCCACTACAACTATGGCTGCTCCTGCCGTCTTATCACCTTCCTTACTCTAAGGGATCAGTTCATCAAAATGGTCCAATTTTTGGAGGAATTCCGTTTCATAGCATGGTGCTGGATGTGTGTATCCATTGGTGCGGTGCTGCTGTTGCTGATGGGGCTTCTGCAGTGCAAAACAGAATTTGGATCTTTTGAGATACTGCTGCTGTAAGTGAAGGTGAATCCAGACCTTCCCCTTTAACCCCTCCCCCCCCGAATTTCCAGAAAGAAAGACGGCAAAAAGGAAACACAGCTTTTGTCCGAATCCATTTTGCTTGCCATGCACAAGTCTATTAATTATTGGCTGTTTAATTGCTATAATTAGATTTAATGTGTTAGCACTAAGGTGGGGCACAGTATCAGCATATTGCAGTTTGAGCAGTTTTACAAAAGGGACAAATGAAAGAGGACACACGTCTGAATGAGCAGTGATCTATATACCACATGTACATCACAAAAGCTGCCAATAGCTCAAAAGTCCTAATATTTTGCCTGACTAAATGATTGGTATGGGATACATAGAAATAGTCCTTTATTCATTGCATTTTAAGGTCATGACCACAATGTCTTTCTAATTGTCAAGAACCCCATGACTGTGATGCTACTGTAAAGCCGCATTGCCTTTTAACTTGCCCTAAACCTTTCATGCCTTTGGTAAAAAAGGAAATACATCTTGTGCTTGTAGTTTACTTATAATGTATCGCTGTTTAATAGCCATAAACCTGGAATTTCTACAGATTATTATCTCAAGCAATGATTAAAGTTTTTGAAGAGCCAACCTAGAGGATCTCCGAGGTGAGCCCCAGAGCCTCATTGAAACTTAATTTTCAGTTTATGGCAACTCAATGAATACTCAGCGGGAAAATGAGTGGAAGCTGGGAAATGTGAATTTCAGCAAGTTACATACACCCGTATGAAGCATTAAGTGTTCATATTGTTATCAAAAAAACGCTTACGAGGGTCTGAAGAATAAATCAAATGCTAAGCGTTAGATATATTTTGTAGGAAGCAGCACGCAGGCATAGGTTGCTATGGACCAATGCCAATGACTCTCAGCCAAGGCAGAACAGAAATCTTGATCCATGACAAAATTGACACCATCTAATGTCTGGGTACTAGACTCAAACCAATTCAAGAGCACCAAACATCTAAAGAACTAAAATTCATAATTATTGTTAATAAATAATTAAATAATTAGTCAAGTCTATGTTTGAATGCAGTAAGGTTTATCATTGCGAACCCAACCACAAGTGGATAATTTATTGGGTGTGCATTGATGTATGTTCTAATTTCTTCTCCACGTGTTCCCTGGTTGATTTCAAGAGGCAGCCTTGAGTTGTGTAGCCAAATAGTGATTCTGGGTGAAACCCTTTGGATTGCAGATATCATAAAAAACAATGCTTACTTTACTAATTCTCTAAAAATAATTGGAGTGACTCTCCCTTTAAGTAACATAGGTGGGAATTTCCGGTGTAATTCTTTTTCTAGCCAAACAGAGAAAATATATATATTTTAGTTCTTTAGCAGTAGGTTATCTTATATCACCTTGAGCTCCATCATATTGGCAATAGCTTTTTTTCATTTCATGGCTCTCCTTTCAGACAGGGATAATCATGCTATTGCTCTGTGGGTTAAATGTATTATTAAAGTTTCCACTTTATTGGAATAAACATATTTGTTATATGATAATAAAATGAAGCACTTTCTACATTTCTTGACAACGTTTTGTCTTTTGTATTTACAGAATAGTTTGTTCCTAAGCATAGTCTTGCTTATCGATCTCTCTCTCCTTTCTGTGACCGGGCATGTACCAGACTCAATCACCGATATCATTTTGACAATGTGGGAAACACAATAACAGCCAAGTAACACTCACAACAATAGATTCAGCATTCTCTGCCTTCACTGTACTAACATTTCAACACTTTTTTTGTAATGAAATTGAAAAAGTATGTGGAACAGACAACCCAAGATATTTTAATTTACTTTATGGATAGCACAGTATGTAAGTAATTATATACAGTAGTAATAAAAAAAAAAATAATACCTGCCAGCTCTAGGTAGAAACTTACATCATATGCGTTATTAAAATACTTAAATGTAGAATTCTTAGTAGAATTAAAATCTTTCCTCATGAGGTTTAATTAAAAAACAACAGTATTTTGGTACAAATTTATATTCAGTTTTATTGCCAACAACCTATAGGTGCTTGCTTTTGTCAAATGACAATTAATTGTTCACTGGAAAATTATAAATTTTACTCTTCTGTGCTGAGTACCAGGAAATGCTGTCATATTCTGGTGCCTCTTAGGGGCATGTGGTTCTGGGTTGCCATGGCGCCTGGGGCTCCATCCGTACCAGTATCCAGGACCAGACTTTACCTTCACCCCTCCGGTTCGGTCCTCGGGTGTCCCTCTGCCTTGCCAGGGCCAGGATCCGTCCAGGTGCCATAGATCACCCCCTTACCATTGCCCTCGCGTAAGGCCAGATAGGGCGCCTACTCGTGCCAAACAGGGCACAATCCGCACTGTTAACAGTGCACGATCTGGCAAGCACACACGGGTCCATGGGGGCGTGGCTGGGGAGACACTCCCACAGCTCCAGGATCTTCAATAATGCATAGGGAAGCCCCACCCTCGTTTCCCCAGCAACAGGGGCAGTCCCATGCAGCTGGGGATATAAATCCCCAGAATGTTTGCAGCTCAGAGCCAGACTATTCGGAAGCTCAGCGTTCAGTAGTCCAGCAGCTCTTCTGATTCCTGCACCCCTGTGTTGATTCCTGGTTTATTGACTTTTGGTTTACTCTCTAAACCTGTGATATTGTGCTGCCTGCCCTGACCCCGTAGGAATAGCAAAGTGCCTTATTTTACGTTACAGATTGTATGGGCATCGGGAGGATTACCTTGTAAGTGGTATTTTTATTCCCCTGGCTGCTCGTATGCAGAGAGTTTATTTCAGCTTTCTGCGGCATATCAAAGTTCTTTAGACATGTCTTGTGGATTCTAGAAAAAATGTTAATGGTCTGGGATGTATATGTACAGTAACAATATATTTATGCTGTGCTAATACTCTGCAAACGCCATTGAATCACTTATTTGAAGTTGTTTTGTATTGATTGCAAGGTAGCTTTTTGGCAGTCAGTCTAGAATCGCAAACCATGCATTTTCAACAACCGTTAACACCAATTAAGGCTTAGAAAGGTCACTGAATTGGGCCCAAAGTGAGGTGGAAGTGCTGTGCTGTTATGTTGGGAGAGAAGGAGGAGGGTTATGCCTATAAATGTCCTAAAAAGCAGGTCATGTGCATAAAATAAAGTATTTTAGCAAATAAACTGAATACATAATAAAGCCAAATTAAATTAATAAATCAATAATATATTATTTATGATGGTGTCGGCCCTTTATATATGTTATACAATACCTATACCTATGAAAAATGTATAGTTCTCATGCATACACAATGCCACCTAGATGTCCAGCTTTGTGGGAAGTGGTGATCATGGACCATTTGGGGCGATCTGAGGATTCTACTTTGTTCAACTTTTAATGTTAAAGACTTTCCATTTCATATGTTTAAGGGTTAATTTTTAAAATATAAATAAAATCCAATTGAAAAATATCTTTAAGTTACAGAAGGCCAAAGTTTAAAAGGCATAATTAGTAAAATAAAGAACCCGTGGTTTACTGTGCAATTAATTACACTTTTAATTCAGTTAGGGAGCATGATCTTAATTTTATTAAAATACTGCTATTAATGTTAGGGTCTGTATAACATATCAGAAACTATAAAATATGGAAATAATTAAAATTAATTAATCGAACCCTAAAACGTAAAACTTGTAATAGATAGATAAGGTAATAGAGCGAAACAGACATAGACTTACACCGTAAGCAGCGAGTGCAGCCCTAATATTTAACGCCGAATTCCATCTAAATGGAGATGAGAATCTAACAAGAAGGACTGGTACTTGGGCTATAAAGAAAGGGTGCCCGCTTAATAGACCGAGTATTCCAATTGACTTTTCTCTAAATTTGTACTATTTTGGTAACCCTTTGATTACTGATTACATTTTACCAATTTGAAATCAATATGTATCCCTCCCTGGTGGGGAAGTTGGTTTTTTTTCTTTGTTCAAGTGTAAAATAATGCTTAATAATAAAAACAACATACACACAAAAAAACAAACTTACACACAACTAAAAAAAATATAACACAGTAGAAATTATGCAATGAAGCATATACAAATTCTAATGAAAATACAAATACATTGATAAATAGAGGAAGAAAACACCTTAGCACAAAAAGTATTTTGTGCCTTTTGTGGTAAGGTGTTTTTTTCATATATGTATTGGCTTCTTTATATTTTCATTGGGATTTTTATACCTTCCATTGCAGAATCTATACCGTGTTATCAATTTTTTTTTATAGTTTTGTGTAAATTGTTTGTGTATGTTTATTTGTATTTATTAGTAAACAATATTTTAATTTATAATTAAGTGCTATCCAATGAGTTGTTGGTAAGTGACACTAATTGGTTCGGGGATTACTCTTGATTTAAATTATATGTTATATATCAGGCGGTGGTTGTAGAAATATATTTATATCAGAAACTATGATATTAAATATCTCACATGTTCTGTAAATGGGTAAATATTTTACAATTACATTAAGTTTTCTTTTGTAATCTTTTGTCTTCCATTTCCAAGATGTTTCCACTTTTATTAATAAAGTAGATTAATATTATGATATTGTTTGTGATATTGTAAGTGGTATTTTTATTCCCCTGGCTGCTCGTATGCAGAGATTTTATTTCAGCTTTCTGCGGCATATCAAAGTTCTTTAGACATGTCTTGTGGATTCTAGAAAAAATGTTAATGGTCTGGGATGTATATGTACAGTAACAATATATTTATGCTGTGCTAATACTCTGCAAACGCCATTGAATCACTTATTTGAAGTTGTTTTGTATTGATTGCAAGGTAGCTTTTTGGTCAGTCTAGAATCGCAAACCATGCATTTTCAACAACCGTTAACACCAATTAAGGCTTAGAAAGGTCACTGAATTGGGCCCAAAGTGAGGTGGAAGTGCTGTGCTGTTATGTTGGGAGAGAAGGAGGAGGGTTATGCCTATAAATGTCCTAAAAAGCAGGTCATGTGCATAAAATAAAGTATTTTAGCAAATAAACTGAATACATAATAAAGCCAAATTAAATTAATAAATCAATAATATATTATTTATGATGGTGTCGGCCCTTTATATATGTTATACAATACCTATACCTATGAAAAATGTATAGTTCTCATGCATACACAATGCCACCTAGATGTCCAGCTTTGTGGGAAGTGGTGATCATGGACCATTTGGGGCGATCTGAGGATTCTACTTTGTTCAACTTTTAATGTTAAAGACTTTCCATTTCATATGTTTAAGGGTTAATTTTTAAAATATAAATAAAATCCAATTGAAAAATATCTTTAAGTTACAGAAGGCCAAAGTTTAAAAGGCATAATTAGTAAAATAAAGAACCCGTGGTTTACTGTGCAATTAATTACACTTTTAATTCAGTTAGGGAGCATGATCTTAATTTTATTAAAATACTGCTATTAATGTTAGGGTCTGTATAACATATCAGAAACTATAAAATATGGAAATAATTAAAATTAATTAATCGAACCCTAAAACGTAAAACTTGTAATAGATAGATAAGGTAATAGAGCGAAACAGACATAGACTTACACCGTAAGCAGCGAGTGCAGCCCTAATATTTAACGCCGAATTCCATCTAAATGGAGATGAGAATCTAACAAGAAGGACTGGTACTTGGGCTATAAAGAAAGGGTGCCCGCTTAATAGACCGAGTTTTCCAATTGACTTTTCTCTAAATTTGTACTATTTTGGTAACCCTTTGATTACTGATTACATTTTACCAATTTGAAATCAATATGTATCCCTCCCTGGTGGGGAAGTTGGTTTTTTTTCTTTGTTCAAGTGTAAAATAATGCTTAATAATAAAAACAACATACACACAAAAAACAAACTTACACACAACTAAAAAAAATATAACACAGTAAGAATTATGCAATGAAGGATATTCGAATTCTAATGAAAATACAAATACATTGATACATAGAGGAAGAAAACACCTTAGCACAAAAAGTATTTTGTGCCTTTTGTGGTAAGGTGTTTTTTTCATATATGTATTGGCTTCTTTATATTTTCATTGGGGTTTTTATACCTTCCATTGCAGAATCTATACCGTGTTATCAATTTTTTTTTATAGTTTTGTGTAAATTGTTTGTGTATGTTTATTTGTATTTATTGGTAAACAATATTTAATTTATAATTAAGTGCCGTCCAATGAGTTGTTGGTAAATGACACTAATTGGTTGGTGGATTACATTTGATTTAAATTATATGTTATATATCAGACGGTGGTTGTAGAAATATATTTTATATCAGAAACTATGATACTAAATATCTCACATGTTCTGTAAATGGGTGCATTTTTTACAATTACATTAAGTTTTCTTATGTAATCTTTTGTCTTCCATTTCCAAGATGTTTCCACTTTTATTAATAAAGTAGATTAATATTATGATATTGTTTGTTTCTACTTTATAGCAGTTCTGCAAGGGAGATTTGTGTCCTGGAATTAATCTATATAACTAGGTAATTAATATTACTTTACTGTGCAAATTATATGACCATGTGTTTCTAGCTACTTTTTATGTAACTTTGGAACAAATGTGATAATTTTAAAGAATTTGAAACAAAACAAATGTTCTACATCGTAATGTTAAAGCTAATACAATGTTTCTGCTTATAAAATGAGAGCATTTTTAAGGATTTCCTTTTAATTGAAACAAAAAAAATGATGAATATGCAAGATATATATATATAAATAATTTTAAATAGCAAATACACACTGACATTTAAATACATCAGGAAAATGAAACTACTGAGAAAGGAGAAATGTATAAAGATTAGTTAAATTGCTACAGGCTTTTTAACTAAAGGACAATATGTTCTGAATTTGGCTACACATTATACGAGTATATGAACTATACATAAGCATATCAAGAAATTGGGTGTATAAAACATGAACATATTATTTAAGACTTGAGAGAAGGAAGAGAAGTAAATCAGAGCATGGGTTTGTTGCGAGGGGGGTCCTCCCCATCTTTCCCATCTCCCATTCCAATACCTCCTTACCTCCTCTCCATTGCTTAGCTCTGTTAGCTAAGGAGAGGGGTTTCCTGGTGGTAGGAAACTGTTACTTACCCATTCATAGGAAACCTCCAAAGCCCAATATACAGTTACTAGCTACTGTTTCAATTATAATCAAGTACCAATGTTGGTGCTCAACGTCTTGGAAGTTGGAGTCAAAAGAGTTAATGTTGTGTGGTGTAGTGTAGCTCTGTAATGCATAGCAACCATTCTTGGGTATTACAAGAGAAGAGATCTTTGCCGTTGTGAGATTAAAATATACAATCTAGCGGCTGCCAAGCTAAGTGAGCATAAAAACGTAGTGTGCAGCCAACATATCCATCCTCGGCAGCACTTATGTCATTGGGCGGCCGTTGGCTTTAGAGTGTAAGCGGTATTAAGAGTGGATTGAGGTGATGAAAGGTTGAAAAGAAAGGCAGAAAGAGCAATTTGTTGGGAGTTAAAAAAAATAATAATCCGGATGGGCAATTTAACAGAATAAGTATTTCAGTAGTGTCTTGTGTGAGGAAAGGACAGACTTGAGAGATAATTCACAGGTGAAAGCAGCAGGATTTGGTTAGTGACTGGATTTTCGGGATGAGGAGGAGAGTGCAGTAAAGTGTAGCATTAAGGCAGCAAACTTTGGCTGCTGGGTAGATGTGGAATTCTTCACATGAAATATCAGGAATTAGGTATAGAGGAGATTGGAAATTACTAGTATGAGATGTGGAGCTTCATGTTGTAGGACACCATCCATTTAGTTTATGAGGTAAGATAAAAGACAAGTGAGGAGGGAAAGAGTAGATCAGTGTTTCAGCATAGAGATTATATTAATCTTCATTATAAGCACACAAAGTAATCATATGACTGCATATCATCACCCCTCTACCACCAGTCTTTCATTTCTGTCCAAAGGACATTGTTCCAGAAGTCTTTAATTTGTTCTGATGCAACTTTGCAAACCCAAGGCGTTCTGCCATGTACTTTTTAGATTGTATTATCATGAACTTTAACATTTAACATGTTAACTGAGGCCTGCAAGGTCTGAGATGTAATTCTTGGGTTTTTTACAATTTCTCTAAGTATGCCCTTTTCTGAGAAGATTGGCAACTGTCTTCAATGCTTCCCACTTTTGAATAATCTTTCTCATTGTTGCGTGATGGACTTTACATTGTTTGGAAATTGCCTTATTACTCTTCCCAGATTGATGAGCAGCAACAAATGGCTCTCTAAGATCACTGCTAATGTTTTTCCTCCTTGGCATTGTGTTAACATACACCCGAATGCTCCAGACCTACAAAATGCTAAAACTTTGGCTTTTATGGAGGTGGCCATGCTTGCTGGTGACCAATTCATCAAGGGCATTTAATTAGGAGCACCTGTCTGCTACACAGCATCTCAATTTCTATGGAAGCAGTAAGGGTGTACTTCATTTTTCACACATGACTTCTCCATTTTGGCATTACTTTTGTTGCATAGAATGACACGGTGTAATATGTCATGTGTTGTTGTTCATCTGAGGTTGTATTTACCTAATTTTTAGACCTACTAAGGAACAGATGATTGCTTTTATGTCCTGATATGTAAAACCACAAAATTCAAAAAGTGTGTACTTTCTTTTTTACACAATTGTACTAATTTCACATGTGCATCTAAATTAATTTTCTGATTTGCAGCTGATTTTCTATATTTTATATTATTTTCCTACATCTAATCGGATGCAAAAACCAGAAAGTAAATGGTTAATTGCATGCCCTAAATGTCCCTAAGTATTCTAAAAAAGGAGGTTGAGATCTAAATTACCTTAACAGCAACAAAACAGGTTCGTAATAAAAATACCAGGATGACAGGTCCACTTTTATAATTTTCAAGGCCTCATTTACAACTGCGGCAGTCATTAAATGGAACTAGCAATGTAAGCATTTTATTAATATCAAGGCAAGTTGGTGTTCTCATAAATAAATGTTGAGATGTCTCATTATTAAACACACAAATACACCTATAAAACGCATCCAAGCAAAACACTAGAAAGCATTCCAAAACTGGAATTACAGAACATTTACAAAATTATAACTTTTTTTACAAGAAAACCTGGTGAGTGTATTAGCAACTGCTCAGTATCAGATATTTGGGGCTTTGTTGTAGATACAGCCCTGGTAATCTATCTTAGTGCAAAATTACAGTGTGAAAGAAATATAAACATAGGATTGAGCAAGAAGAAATTGTTCATTGACTCAATGCTTAAGGCACACTTCAGCACTCATAGGCCCTGTAATGATTTGTAATTAATGGCTTTCTTCCGTCCTCAGGTATAGAGGGATTCATCAGTTTCTTCCCTATACAACCCACAAAGCCACCTTTGTTTTGCAGGAACACATCTCCTGCTCACCAATATTGTACTGACCTCCAACCAGCTCCAAAGCTGCGTCCTTCCAGTGGGCCTGGGAGAGCCCACTCCATGTGCATGAACACTTGGTGCTTCCATTGAGCAGCCAAAACTGGCGGGCATTACAGAAAGCAAATGGGGCTTTTCAGCTGTAGCTCATCTCAAAATCCGCAGAAGAAAGGAAATTGATGATTAAATGTTTTTTATTTCTAATAATATAAATAATCTGAATCTGGAGTGGTAATTGACAGGCGCCTCGAACCAACAAAATGCCAAACTTTCAGACTGACTCGTCCAGCTGTAGTACTAAGGAGAACTTGTTCCGAGCACCCTCAAACTATGCACGGCCTACCATACAGGCA